>CM031959.1:19966114-20008614 GCA_018749465.1 Paracanthobrama guichenoti | reverse complement strand
AGATGGCAATATCCGAAATCCTTGTCCTTGTGGGGACATTTTTTGGTCCCCATGAGGAAAACATCTTATAAATCATTGTGTGTGAGCTTGAGTGTGTGTGTTTATGTGTGTGTGTGAGTGTGTAACTGCATTACTCGATTGCTCTCAGATTAAGTCTTGAGCTTTGTCTCTAATGAGCTTAAAGCAAATGCTGGCTGTGTTTCTGCTGATATTTGCGTGTGTGTTTGTATGAGTTTAATGTGTTAGTTTGCATCAGGCGCACTGTTCACACTTGTGTGACACTGTAAAAAGTGGCAACTTTCAAATGTTACCTTGAACATTTGATATAAGCTAAAATGTATAAATGCATAAAAATTATATATTGAGGTTAATTCAGAAAAGTTAAATATAGTTTTTAAACTAGTTCATTTAGATGTGTTATTTTTTTACAGTATATGTGCAGGTCACACATTAAGCGTGTGTTTGTTTGTCTAGTGGGATTGTAAAGTCTTTTTCTTGCTGGAGTGGCAAAGGAAATTCCTCCTCTTGCTCGTCTATGTGTAACACAGATAAAGCTCTTCCTGTACAGTACAAATCCTGTTTCCCTGCGGCCCAATCGGACCCGGAGAAACCTCAGGAAGGGTGAGGAGGAGATGCCCTCGTACACATGACAAACTGCTCTCAGAGAGTGTGTGTGTCAGATTAGATATTGTGTTTGTTGTTTGTGACACTGTAAATGATGAATCGCTCAAGACACAAACTAGATAATGAAGTGAATGAGAACGGATGCAGTCGAGCTCTAAAAATAGCATCATAACGGTCGTCCATACGACTCTGCTTTGTGTGAGCAGTGATCATTCACTGACAGCTGTGATTTTCCTTGCTAAACATTTGCTTCTGTGTTTCACAAAAGATATGCAGGTAAATAAATGAGGACAACAGTTGTGTTGTTGTTGTGTTTGTTGCATTAAGTTTCAGTGAGATGGTTGTGCTTGATGACACTGTCGGATGACATAAGGAATGAAGATATTAATTATAAACATTAACATCATGATTTTTGTAATGCTGCTTTGAAACAATGTGTATTGTGATACAAATACATTTGACTTGACTGGTGTTTAGACATTCATCTGAGTCTTCACACTTGAAAATTATTAACATTGATGGTTCCATGAAGATACTTTAACATTCATGAAATCTTTATATTGCACAAAATGTGGAAAAAAGTTCTTTAGATTAATAGGGTTCTTTGAGGAATCAAAGATGTGTCTTCTATGGCATCGCCGTGAAAGCCTTTAGCTTTATTTGTAAGAGTGTAGGATGGTGAAGGGCTTGTTGATCCTGCACATTCACGAGTCCTCTCTCTCTCTCTTTGTGCTGTGGATGGGGAATGTGGATGGATGGATCCGCTCTGACCGTATCCAGAATCCTGCGTCCTGGAGAGATCACGACGACGCCACGTCCACACACTCGGCCGGCACGCCGGGACCCTCCAGCGGAGGACACGCGTCGCAGAGCGGAGACAACAGCAGCGAACAAGGTGAGTCTGTGACAGAGTCATATCAGATAGTGTACATACAGTACGTACATACAGTGTACATCTGTGTACATACAGACTAAACAAAACGTGTAAAAATATATGATATAATATAATGTAATAAAGAATATATAGACCCTTTTTACTGGTGCATGAGTAAAATATTAGTACTGATGAAAGGCTAGAAACTCCTCTGGTGCCATCCATTGTGCGTCTGTTTATAATGAAGCAGAGCAGAGAGAGAAGAGAGCGTTATTGATCATGCTAAAGTTATAAGTACCAGTGAGCTGTTCTCCTCACTGCAGTTATCGACTCTCTCACACTGGATCCAGTAACGGCCGGTCGATACGGGCTAACTCACTTACGGTACGACACAGAACTGCCTCGAAGTGATCCAGACAAGCTCTGGCCCAAACCAAACACAGGAGAGCCAGAGACAGAGACAGGACAGAGAGTTTGAGATGGGACAGAGAGATTGAGACGGGCCAGAGAGAGTGAGATGGGCCAGAGAGAGTGAGATGGGCCAGAGAGAGTGAGACGGGCCAGAGAGAGTGAGATGGGCCAGAGATTGAGATGGAACAGAGAATGAGACAGAAGAGAGAGAGTGAGATGGGCCAGAGAGAGTGAGATGGGCCAGAGAGAGTGAGATGGGCCAGAGAGAGTGAGATGGGCCAGAGAGAGTGAGATGGGCCAGAGATTGAGATGGAAGAGAGAATGGGACAGAAGAGAGAGAAGAGAGATGGGCCAGAGAGAGTGAGAGGAGACGGGCCAGAGAGAGTGAGATGGGCCAGAGAGAGTGAGACGGGCCAGAGAGAGTGAGATGGGCCAGAGAGAGTGAGATGGGCCAGAGATTGAGATGGAACAGAGAATGAGACAGAAGAGAGAGAGTGAGATGGGCCAGAGAGAGTGAGACGGGCCAGAGAGAGTGAGATGGGCCAGAGAGAGTGAGACGGGCCAGAGATTGAGATGAAAGAGAGAATGAGACAGAAGAGAGAGAGTGAGATGGGCCAGAGAGAGTGAGATGGGCCAGAGAGAGTGAGACGGGCCAGAGATTGAGATGGAACAGAGAATGAGACAGAAGAGAGAGAGTGAGATGGGCCAGAGAGAGTGAGATGGGACAGAGATGGGACAGATAGTGAGATGGAACAGAGAGTGAGATGGAACAGAGAATGAGATGGGCCAGAGAGAGTGAGATGGGCCAGAGAGTGAGATGGGACAGAGTGAGACTGGACAGAGATTGAGACAGGACAGAGAAAGTGAGATGGGACAGAGAATGAGACAAAAACAGAGAGTGAGTCAGGTCAGAGAATAAGATGGAAAATAGAGTGAGACTGGACAGAGAGTGAAATGGGACAGAGAGTAAAATGGGACAGAGATAGTGAGACGGATCTGATCATGAGATGGAACAGAGAATGAGACAGAGAGTGAGACTTGACAAAGAGTGAGGTGAGACAGAATGAGACAGGTCAGGGGGTGAGACAGGTCTGAAAATGAGATAAGACAGAGTGAGACAGAAACAGAGTGAGACGGGCCAGAGAGAGTGAGACGGGACTGGGAGTGAGATGGGACAGATAGTGAGACAGGTCTGATAGTGAGATGGGACAGAGAGTGAGACAGAAACAGAGAGTTAGACGGGCCAGAGAGTGAGACGGGACTGGGAGTGAGATGGGACAGACAGTGAGACAGAACAGCAGTGATGAGGGGGCAGAGACATGGTTCTCCGGTGCAGTAATGCAGTCGTCCTGCAGAGCACAGTGACCTTTCACCCCAGCCAGCAGAACAGACGCCTCATTTCTCACATTCTTTCAATTATGTTCACGCTTGAAGCACTTGTTCACTCTCAACACCCGCAAGACAGGACAAGCATGAGTTCCTAAAAGAACGTTTTTAGGCTGGAAAGCCTGTGCTGTCAGTTTCAGATGTTCTACATAATATTGTTATAATATACATATATGTGTGTGTGTTTGTCTATACTTTTGAGGGTCAAATGTCCTCACAACTTTATTTGGCTCATAGATCAGTCCAGTTACATTCTGCTTTAGATGTGTTTAGTGTTTTTATGTTTACAATAACATTTAAAGCAAACGTATTGTAAAATGTTTTATTGTGATTGATTAGTCAGATTTGTGCATCAGTCTTTTAGTAATAACAAAAATGACCAATATTTAAATCTCTTAATTGCCTTAAACACTCAGACGAGTCATTACAGCACAGGGTTATTATCTGAAACTAAAACTGGAACTATAATAAACATCAACTTCAAAAAGAAACATTAACTGAAATAAAAATAAAAATATATAAAAAATGGCAAGATTTTGTCATATATCTCAGCTCTATGGTAAAGCACTAAGGCATTATAGACATAGAAATATGATTTTTGGTAGAGCTGCTATGAAGTTATGTAAATTGGTAAAGTAAATTGGACTTAATATCAGTCATTACAGAAGAGTTCATCCATCTCTGTCTGTGTGAAACCACTGCTAACAGACGACAGCAGTGTGTCTGTCCAGTGTTAATGAGTTAATGAAGCCGTCAGTCCATCATATATCTTTACACACATGAGTGTGTTCAGCGTCATCTGGTCAAACACACTCTTTCTGTTCAACATCAGTTCACCGGCTGCGAGATTTCATTTAACTGGCTGCAGTGTGCAGGAATCGTCTGCCCTTTGCCATAGCATTTCTTTGGAAAATACCAGTTGTTGCCCTCAGGCACACACACACACACACACACACACACACACACACTCACTCTCACACACACTCACACACACACACTCACTCACAGTTGTTGTGGCAGGCAAACTTTATGTCAGAAAGAGACCGAAAGACAAAAATGTAAAAGTTCAGGCACACACAGACAGAATTTCATTAGGACTCTTACTGTGTGTCTTGCACACAATTGTGTGTGTGTGTGTGTTTATGTACTTATGTACTTTAATGCTGGGTCTCTAGATTAGCGCTTTCTGAACTCAGTACTGACCCACAAACAACTGTCATTATTCAGCTCAGTTTAGTTTGATTCAGTGTCAATGTTGAAAAGTTCATTAATTTTGAAGCAAACTCAGTCAACCTCACATCTGTATAATCTGTAAGCAGCACAGGTCACAGTTAAACCCTGAAGAAGAGCAGGAAACCTCACAGAGGTTACATGCCTGCTCAATTCTAGTGGCTTGATTTTCCCTGCGCTGGCCCTTTAAACTACGCCGCTACTGCACTGAGTGTTTTTCGGGCTCTTGTTTTAGCACGCTGTGCCTTAGGGGGTCAGCCAAGAAGTCACCCTTAAGAGGTGATAATCCCATCACACTAGTCTCCAGCGCTGTTTTTCCCTGATCGCATGCTCTCGTGAGAGTCTGAGCCTTGTTTCTGTGCTGGTGAGGGGTTACTGAGGCCAGCGCCGTCTAAACCGGTGGGTCGTGACCCAAAAAACTGTCTCAGGTCTGTTCAGATGGGACCCAGACAGCAGGAACTAAACAAAGATAGACGAACATTAGAATGGTATGATGTATGATGTATAGAGGTGTAATGGTACACAAAACTGACGGTTCGGTACAGCAGGGGAGAGAAAACTAAATATAAATTGCTTTTTATTTATTTTTATTAAACAGTGGTTTACTGAGCAAATTGTGTCTTAAATGAATTCAGTTATAACTAAAATGTTCTTAAAGATAATGCTGTAAAATATATAGGAGCCCTTACTCACACATTACTATAATATTAAAGGACAGAGCCCAAACTCTTAGCCTAAATTCAGTTGCTATTTATGTTTAGATATAATAATTAACACTCAAATAACACATTGTGTGCAAACATGTAAACTTCACACAAGGCAGTTTTTGCATTAACTTCTAAATCTAATTATACAATTATGTTTTTACTCCAATTTGTTGTTTAAATATAATCATTTATACACAGTGGCTGTCATTTTCATTTTTATACACACATTAAATAATCCAGACATCAGTAACAGGTTCAGTAGAATATAATGAATATATAGGCTAATATAATGAATATATAGGCTAATATAATGAATATATAGGCTAATATAGGCTAATATAGTGAATATATAGGCTAATATAATGAATATATAGGCTAATATATAGGCTAATACAGTGAATATATAGGCTAATATAGTGAATATATAGGCTAATATAGTGAATATATAGGCTAATATATAGGCTAATACAGTGAATATATAGGCTAATATAATTAATATATAGGCTAATATAATGAATATATAGGCTAATATAGTGAATATATAGGCTAATATAGTGAATATATAGGCTAATATAATGAATATATAGGCTAATATATAGGCTAATACAGTGAATATATAGGCTAATATAATGAATATATAGGCTAATATAATGAATATATAGGCTAATATATAGGCTAATACAGTGAATATATAGGCTAATATAATGAATATATAGGCTAATAGAGTGAATATATAGGCTAATATAATGAATATATAGGCTAATATAATGAATATATAGGCTAATATAGGCTAATATAGTGAATATATAGGCTAATATAATGAATATATAGGCTAATATAATGAATATATAGGCTAATATATAGGCTAATACAGTGAATATATAGGCCAATATAATGAACATATAGGCTAATATAGTGACTATATAGGCTAATATAATGAATATATAGGCTAATATAATGAATATATAGGCTAATATAATGAACATATAGGCTAATATAGTGACTATATAGGCTAATATAATGAATATATAGGCTAATATAATGAATATATAGGCTAATATAGGCTAATATAGTGAATATATAGGCTAATATAATGAATATATAGGCTAATATAGGCTAATATAGTGAATATATAGGCTAATATAGTGAATATATAGGCTAATATAATGAATATATAGGCTAATATATAGGCTAATACAGTGAATATATAGGCTAATATAATGAATATATAGGCTAATATAGTGAATATATAGGCTAATATAATGAATATATAGGCTAATATATAGGCTAATATAGTGAATATATAGGCTAATATAATGAATATATAGGCTAATATAATGAATATATAGGCTAATATAGTGACTATATAGGCTAATATAATGAATATATAGGCTAATATAGTGAATATATAGGCTAATATATTGAATATATAGGCTAATATAATGAATATATAGGCTAATATAGTGAATATATAGGCTAATATATTGAATATATAGGCTAATATATAGGCTAATATAGTGAATATATAGGCTAATATAATGAATATATAGGCTAATATAGGCTAATATAGTGAATATATAGGCTAATATAATGAATATATAGGCTAATATAATGAATATATAGGCTAATATAATGAATATATAGGCTAATATATAGGCTAATATAATGAATATATAGGCTAATATAATGAATATATAGGCTAATATAATGAATATATAGGCTAATATATGAGGCTAATATAGGTGAATATATAGGCTAATATAATGAATATATAGGCTAATATAGTGAATATATAGGCTAATATAATGAATATATAGGCTAATATATAGGCTAATATAGTGAATATATAGGCTAATATAGTGAATATATAGGCTAATATAATGAATATATAGGCTAATATAGTGAATATATAGGCTAATATATATGAATATATAGGCTAATATAATATAATGAATATATAGGCTAATATAATGAATATATAGGATAATATAGTGAATATATAGGCTAATATAGTGAATATATAGGCTAATATAATGAATATATAGGCTAATATAATGAATATATAGGATAATATAATGAATATATAGGCTAATATAGTGAATATATAGGCTAATATAGTGAATATATAGGCTAATATAGTGAATATATAGGCTAATATAGTGAATATATAGGCTAATATAGTGAATATATAGGCTAATATAGTGAATATATAGGCTAATATAATGAATATATAGGCTAATATAGTGAATATATAGGCTAATATAGTGAATATATAGGCTAATATAGTGAATATATAGGCTAATATAATGAATATATAGGCTAATATAGTGAATATATAGGCTAATATAATGAATATATAGGCTAATATATAGGCTAATATAGTGAATATATAGGCTAATGTAGTGAATATATAGGCTAATATAATGAATATATAGGATAATGTAGTGAATATATAGGCTAATATAGTGAATATATAGGCTAATATAATGAATATATAGGCTAATATAGTGAATATATAGGATAATATAGTGAATATATAGGCTAATATAGTGAATATATAGGCTAATATAATGAATATATAGGCTAATATAATGAATATATAGGCTAATATAGGCTAATATAGTGAATATATAGGCTAATATAATGAATATATGAGGCTAATATATAGGCTAATATAGTGAATATATAGGCTAATATAGTGAATATATAGGCTAATACAGTGCATATATAGGCTAATACAGTGCATATATTCAGTGAGAGAGTTGATTTCTCTAGTGAACTCACAGCTGTGGACACTGAAGGACTCCTGAGGTAAATGTGATGCTCATTGTTCTCAAGCTGTTTTATTGGCGTCTTTCCGCCGTTGAAACACTGATTGAGCGATTACACCACATGATACGATTCAGTAAGTTATCCTCAACATACCTTTAGGTGGTAATTCATGTTTATTCTTTGACTATGACGATCGCGTTCACTCATCTATACAGTGATCAGTCACGCCACATTAAAGAGTGTCAAAACGGCATTTATCGTTTGAATTTCCTGATAAAAAGGACAGAATACACTTAATATGTTCATGTGGGAAATGGGATTGAAGTGTGTTCCTCGTCTAAAACAAGCCGACTGTTAAAGATTGCGCTCGGTACCGTTCGATACGCATGTGCACCGCACCGGAAGCCCTGTACCAAAAGGTTCGGTATGAATACTTGTACAGTTACATCCCTAATGATGTATGACACTTACAGCCAGGCCCACCGGCTCATTTTACCTTTTGAAGGTGTGTTGATTTCGGGTTCTCCTGCACTATCCATCCCCTCACCCCTATTGTGTTCGTCAGACGGGCCGTACGCCCCTCCGCTCCCTAATCCCTCCCGCCTCCTCCCTGTGATGCTGGTGAAGGGCTAGTGTTTGGCGGTGTGGTCTCTCAAGCGCGTCATGGCGGCGATGCCCTACAGGTATCTCTCGAATGAGTGGGCGGATGAGAAAGAGATGCTGTCTTCCCAAGCACCGCTAACGTATTTATGCAAATCTTTTTGGGCATTATTGCAGATAAGCTCATTTTATAGTCTGATTTCTGCTCCCTCGTGTGCCATAATGAGTCGTCGAGCATGGGGGAGCGTGTCGGGGAAGAGCACCAGTCCGTCCGTCCGTCTGTCTGTCCGTGTGCCGAGCGCACCGTCCTGACGTTCTGTTTGAGGAGATGGGGATGGAGGGGTTTGACGGCGGTTAGTGCTATTAGCTCTTGTTATTGGAGGCAGCCGTCTAATAATTTCTAATTACCCTAAGGAGGTATTAGGAGTGTTAGTCAGCAAGGATAATTTCTTATTTGCACGCCTGGAGCGGTGAGCTCTCTAGAAGAACGGAGGCTAATGTGCAACAAAACAAATCAACGTGCCACGCAGGGCTGCGGGCTTCAGGGAGGAGGCCGAGATAACGCTCATTATGCATCATGATAATTCATTTAGAATGTTATCAATTTCAGAATGGAGGCTTGTACTCACGCACACATGCGCCATTAAAAAAGCATGAGGAAATGAGGCTGCTGTTCAAACTGTGCCTCCTGGTCTGTTCAGGTAGCTCCAATTACACACTTGCCATGTTTTAAGGCAGTTGAATGTTAAATGCTGCCTCCTCTCTTCATTTCCTCTGATCTTGAAACACATTTCATAGTGAAACACAAAATAAAATGTAAGATGGGACTTAGAATTGAGTGGGTGTTTCTTACCAGAGTTTGCGGCCAATTGTGGAGGACTCAGAGCTGACCTAGGTGATCATTTCAGATGATCTTTGTGCACTGAGGAATTGTTCACAGTGGACCTGTTTACACCTGGTTACTTCATGCGTTTTTACTGATCAGATATCTATCTGATTTATCAAAACTATTCATTTACACTTGGTCACATAAATGTGTCTCCGCAAAACAGATATAAATCCAATCTTCATTTTGCGCTACATGCAGATTTAATGGAGTTCACATCACCGAAAACAACAGATATGAGCTGCATTTTATTGATCATCAGCTCATTTCAAAATCAAAGACCACAATAGGAAAGAGAGAGAGTTTATATTTTAGCATTGTTGGGAGGAGAAAAATTGCATATGTGACCCTGGACCACAGAACCAGTCATAAGGGTCAATTTTGTGAAATTGAGATTTATACACCATATGAAATCTGAATAAATAATCTTTCCATTGATGTTTGGTTTGTTAGGATAGGACAATATTTGGTCGAGATTTGGAAATCTGGAATCTGAGGATGCAAAAAATCGAAATATTGAGAAAATCTCCTTTAACGTTGCCCAAATGAAGACCTTAGCAATGCATATTAATACTAATAATACATTTATGATATATTTACGGTAGGACATTTACAAAATATTAATAAATTAATATCCTAATGATTTTTGGCCCATACAGTTTTGACCCATACAATTACATACAATACTATTGCCACAGATATACCATGAGACTGCTTTTGTGCTCCAGGGTCACAAATATGGTTTCAACAACCAGATACATTTAGACTTGTTCAGTTTCGACTGGAATCACCTCCTGAAGTGGTTTGAGTGATCAGATTTAAATCTGTCTCAAATGCGTTTCAGAGGGCATTTACACCTGACCTTTTAACAATCATATAGCTAACCGATCAGAGAAAATGTATGAAGTGGCCGGGTGTAAACAGGCACAATAACACCAGGAGCACACATTAAGGAACTAGAGTTAATTTGACTTTCTCACTCCTGAGACGCATGTTCCCATGGGGTTTGTTCTTGGTTCCATTTGATTTTAATTGTGGCAGCGCAGCAATACTCATCTTTCGCCTCATGAAGCTATTCTGTCACGTTGTACCCGCTGTTTCCTTCTTTTTCTTCTTGAAAGCATCTTTCCCTGTCCCCTCAGTCTAGAATGACTTAATCACTTGAAACAATTGGAGGAAGTTTAAGGAGAGACCGTTTAGATGTCTGAAATGAAATACCAAACAATGGCATCTCGCGATAGCAGCCGATTTTCCACATTCGACATCCTCCAGTGGAAAAGCTTTAGTAGTCATGAGGGAAAACGCAAGTGTAGACAAAGCACAAAACCAAACAATGCTGTGTTTAGCGGTGTTGCGGGGTCAGGCCTGCATTGTGTGTTTCTCGCTGGGCCGCGGTCCTCAGACAACAGACTGTCTGCGGGAGACATCTGCGAATCCGACCTGCCGACCCTCAGAAGCGCTCTGAAGTGAGGGAATGCTGCCTTTAGCCCTCACACGGCCCGCAGGACAAACTCCAGCGCTATTAAGAAACAGAGAGAGAGACAGAACAAGAGGGAGACAGGCAGAGCCGGCCGAAGCGCGTCAGATCGGTTTTGTTTCTTCCTCAAAGGCCTCGCGGTCCGCGTTCCTCCTCAGATGCCCATGAGATCGTTTTCCTTCTTTATGAGTAAAGAGCAGCTTGGTGCTGGAGAGGTTACGCTGGCCTGATGAGGAGCCACTGTTCACAGCACCTGCTGTTGGGTGGGCCGGCGTCCAAGCGCATCGCTGTGCGGTTAAATGAGTCACGTTCCCCGCGGTTTCCGGAGGCGAGAGCGACCTTTGGCTGGAGATCTTTGCCGTCTTGTCTCGGTTCGTCTCGTGCTCCGTCGGGCCGCTTACGCCTCGCTAGGGTCGCCGGGTCAGAGCGCAGTCCGCTTCCACTGAATTCGCCTCTTTCCTCGATGCGTGCAACACGTGCATTACAGTGAAGACAGAATCTGTTTTTCTCTCTCTTTCTCGCTGCCTTTGATTTTCCTGATGGTTGAAGTCGTTGCCTCCGCTCAGGAGCTTTAGGGGAACGGCTGCATCTGCTGTTGAGGTTTTACAGGAAGAGAAAATTGAAAAATCAATAAAAAGCCAAAAAAGAGTGAGACAGAAAAAAATACACAGAGGGCGAAAAGCAAAGCAGATAACAGCTTTGAAGAAGCAGACAGACATAAGGCTGCTCGTAGATTTGAGACGTGTTTTTCGACTAATTCAGGGGCAAAGGACGATGAATTCATTTAAAAACTGTATAGACACGCCACATTCGTACTCCACACCTGGCGACCGTTTCCCAAAACGTCTTTGTTTTAGAAAGACCAATGGAGCACTCAAGCCATGTAAGACAATGACTTAGAGAAACTCCACGGATGCCAGGCTGTAATCTGAACCTGCTGCTGGGAAACATTAGTTAGGAATGAGCATCTTCCTATATGGTGAATGCAGAGTTTGAATGGGAATACAGCCAGTGAATCCAGCCAGTGAATCCAGCCACTTTTGTTGGCATCGAGAAGAATTTCACCTGAATTCACCCTGTTCAAATGGAATAGGCGTCTGAGTTTACCTAAAACACAAGAGACAGTCGATAGAAAACTCATCACCGACTGATTAACATAAGTCTCTCTCTCTCTCTGTTAATGCAGTTCTGCTCATTATTTTTACATTTGTGAAAGAGTGCTTGAACACAGGGAATGTCTGTGGGAAGGACAGCGGGCCGCGGTTATTGACTTGTAAAGGAGCTGGTAGAAGTGTCTGGATAAGACGCAAGCTTCTCCTGCTCTTGTAAAGCAGTATCTGATTTCTCTGCTAGTTGGGTCCCCAGAGGGGCCGCTGGGCTGATGGGAGCTCACAGCTGCTGCAGAGAAGAAGAGGTGTTCCCGACATGCCGAACTACCTTCAGAGGACGCTCGTGCATGTGTATGATCCATTTGATCACAGCATCTGAATATGTGCAATTTTTCAATCACAACCCGGGATGTATTGAGTTGCTACGTGTATCAATAGTTGGCAATACCCAGCCCGGGACAGCGGTACAGCGCCCGACAGCTGCAGCCAACAGAACGCTGACTAATTCATGAGTGCAAACTGCACGTGTGCATGCGAGAGAGAACCAGAGGAAGTTTTCATTGACTCTGCGATGAGGTACCCGGGACCCATGGGGGGGGCTCTTCACAGTTTGAACTTCATCAGGGGTTGCGCATAATCAATACACTATCGGAAAAAGAATTAATTACCAAAGCAGAATAAAACAGCTGCATTTTAAACGGAGGCTTCATCAATGCTTTAATCTCCTGCTTTCAGCTCAGGTGCCCTGAGGAATCGCTCTGACCGCGTGTAATGAGGAACTCAGGGACTTTATGCCCCACACACCCCTTTCTCTCTCTCGCACACACATCGGCCTTCCTAAACTGTATCTCCATCTGGGCTGAACCCCTCCGCCGCATTCCCTTCCCACCAAATTCCAGTCTTCCCAGGGATGAGGAAGGGTATTAATGTGGAAATCTCTGCTGGAGAGAGGCACACATTCCTAAAGTGAAAGGGACTGAACTGTCGCCCATCCATGGCCCGCCCCATCACCGACACCCCGCCCCACCCTTGAGGACTCCTCCAAACTGCATTTCAAGTAGGGTTGAGAAGGGGCTATGGGTGATGAATTGGGTTTTTAGTGAGCTCATTAGGAAGCCAAACAGAGTCAGAACGCAGCGGAACAGAGTGGGGCCGCGGCGCAGCAATCAGTTCTGCTTGCTTTGTTCTGTGCCTCCAGGACATTTGTGAGTGAAAGTTCAGGGCAGACGGCTGATGAGAGAGGCCTGCCGAACAGAGCCCGTGATCTGATGGTTGACTTGTTGGTGTAGAAGCTTTAATTCGCCTACCTCTCTGTGTCTGGTGTCCTAATGGCCGCGGTGTGCCCTCGTAAGCCTGGCGTCTGATGCCCGGCTCTGGTAGGCGGAGCAGAGCGTGTGTAATAACTCCAAGGTGTCTGTGTTTGTCTGATGGGCAATCGAGGGTGGAGAATCTCCATAAATACAGGTTTAGTGTGCTGATGTGTTGAATCGGACCCTCTCGCCTTTAAAGCAGTTCCCTCTCTGGATTCTGTTGCTGCTGGTGTTCATTCGTCAGCTATTTTTAAATGTAGTCTCAGTCTTAGTCCTGTGTCAAATGTGCTTTTTAGTTTTTATCATATTTAGTCAACCTTGTCCTGTTTTTGTTTAGTCACGTTTTAGTCGGCTAAATGTCTGAGCATTTTAGTCTAGCTTTCGTCAATGAAAACGTAGTCACATTGTCGTCATGCTGCATTGATAATCCCCGTTGTTTTCCTCAAAATTATAATCACAGCGACTGTTGTCATTTGAGAAATGTATTATTGTTGCACTTTCACCGATAAGCACAAATCACGAGAGTGTCGACCCGTACGCACGGTTTATTTTACCTCATCTAGATTAATAGCCTATAATAAATCATTAATCATATAGGCCTAATGGAAATATAAGAAATGTCTCTAAAAGGTAAAAGTGAAATTCCACATTACTTTAATGTGTTTCTATTAAAACAACAGCAAAAGACTTTGTATCGTCACACAGAGG
This sequence comes from Paracanthobrama guichenoti, assembly GCA_018749465.1. Lineage (NCBI taxonomy): Eukaryota > Metazoa > Chordata > Actinopteri > Cypriniformes > Gobionidae > Paracanthobrama > Paracanthobrama guichenoti. The sequence goes on along the minus strand of CM031959.1, from coordinate 19,994,520 downwards.
TTGCGTGAGTGCAGTTATTCAGCAAACACGATCACAGATAGTCGAGAGATCATGTTTGGATTTATTACAGTTCATCACTGAAGGTTTGATGGCAGATTGAGTCGCACAAACGGCACAAGCAGAACACTTTCATTTAAGCAGAAAATGGCTGAAATGCAGGTTAGTCGTTTTCAGATCATCAGAGTTAACTCATCTTCACATGGTTGAGTTTCCTACGTAAAAATGGCACGTGAACGCCGTCGCATTTCGAATGAAGCTCGTAACCACGACTTCAGAAGTGGGAATCATCACATTTCCGAATGCACGTGAAGGCAGCATTAGTCATGGAAAAAAAAAGGTTGTAGACAAACATTTTTCGTCATATTTCATCAACGAAATGAACACTAGTTCCAGCACAGCTTTGCTTTCTCTCTGCTCATGGAATTCCTGTTTTGGTGAAAATTGATGTAATTTGCTGTAGTAATTATCTTAGTAATTAACTCTCTAATGACTGCGGTGTGAAAGCACCAGGCTCCTCCAGTGGCCCTCATGTGCGCAGTCATTATTCGCTCTCTATCTTAATACAAGCTTCAAAGTGTGATGATGCTGACTGGAGAGAGGGAGAATAGACTCGGATGCACCTCAGTAACCTCTGGGGCCAATTATTGTAATTTGATTTGGACGACAGGCTGCAGGAAGAGCGCGGGGTTGGTGAGCCGTGTAGTGTGTGTTGGGGTGTGTTTAGGGGTGTAATGGGTGTGTGAAATCTCTAGGCTTTCACCAGACACCCAAAGGCATCACAACAAAACTCTTCCCCCCCTCCCTATAAAGGAAGATCTCATTGTTTCTGGACTGCAGACGCTCCTCACACACGCTCGCAGCCACAGTAAACGTGCCGGTCTCTCTGCCTGCATCCGAGCATGTTTTTGCATTAGTGTTGAATTAGTTGTCCTTACAGCATAGGTTCACGTGCAGCTTCCTTTAAACCGTCTCTCGGGATGTTGTTTCCCTGTGATTGTCTTTCACACGGGCCAGAAGCTCAGAGATGCAGGAAACACTTAATGTCTCATAAACTCATCAGAGTGATTAGCAGACTAATGAAGAGACGGGAAGGCAGCGCTACGATCAGACGCGGCCCCTCCAAGGCCCTGTTTATGATGTAATGAGATAATTGCCGTTACAGGTAGCAGGTTAATTACACGTGTAATTACTCAAGCGCTTCATATGGGCTCTTCTGAAACACTATTGGCATGTGATTATCATCTTCAACCTTTTATTTCCTCCGGTCGTTCGCAAGGTCGGTTTGTTCATTTTTTTCCCCGTGATGTCTCTTGTTCCATGTATGTCACCCATTTTAATTTTCTCAGCTCAGGATTTGGAGATTCTGAAATCTGACGCATTCTTGGGGAGACACTGACATGAATGTGTGTGTGTGTGTGTTATTAAACTGCTTCCAAGACGTCTAATTAAAGCGTTTTATTCCACTTCATTTACAAGCACAAGAGAAGCTTTAGTTCTTCAGTGCAAACACCCGCACATTACATCTGCAGGAGAACGAGTGTGAGAGCGCAGCTGTCCGGGACGAGAGTGTTTGTGCAGATGTGTGTGTGTGTGTGTGTGTGTGTGTGTGTGTGTGTAGGTTATTCAGCACTAAATTAACTCCTGCTTGAGTGTGATGTGTTTTTTGAGTAGTGCAGAGCTTGACCATTTCACTCGCATTTGCGACTAACAATAGATGTGTGTGAACTGTATTTTGGAGCGTGTGCGAATAATAAATCCCTGCGGATCAGTTTTATTAAATGTAAGATCATAAAAAGTCTTCAATACCTTAAATAGCATAACAAGCGTCTTAATGATCATTTTAAGGCATCTTATATTTTGGGGATGGAAAAACATAAATGGCGATACTGCCTAATGTGATTATTAATCTTCAAAAGGCTCTGATTTCATTCAATAACTGTGAGTGCTTCACGTGTCAAAGCCTGAAGGTGGCGCTGCTGTACGTCTACAGGCTCGACCAATCAATGAATAGCACATTTATGGCCAGCGACTGCTTATGAACCAATGCTGATCAATTATGACTGTACGGTGTTTATACTGTAATATGTTGCGTTCGGTTGTAATAATGCATATTTTATCTCCTCGTCTGAATTTGAATGAGCTCCTGCAATAATAAAGCATAGACATTTCAAAATAAGAGTCCTGGTGTATTTCGGGCTTGTTTATTAAATAAAAGTCTCGCCGTGAACAATTTCCACCTGGTTACACAAACTGTATGTAATTTAATTTCCATTTAATTTAAAGTAAACTCTTGTATCTTCTGTCTGGGACGTCCCGTCACAGGAAGGAAAGACTGAGAACATTACGTGACTCATATTATTAAATATACAGATTTTACTATTATCAGTGTTGTTATAGCTAACATAAACTAAAACCGTTAAAAAATCTCTTTACTCGAAATTAATGATAACTGACTAACTAAAATACTAAAATAACAGTGATACTAAAATAACACTAGTATGGCACAATCTGTGTTTTATATACAAAATGCAGAAATGGTTAGTTTCGCCTCTAAAGTTTCTAAATGCGCTCCTAAATTTTTCAACTTACGAGCACAGGTGCACCTTGGGAAAAAAGTAAGTGTCAAGCGTAGTGGTTGACTAGTCTGCTATTAGTCTCAAACAATTCTGAAAATGTGCGTCATTAACATAAGTAAACAGTGACCTACTGACCACTTTTCTGGATGAGAGGACTAGTGAAAATGAGTAGCCGCATTAGGCGCAGGGTTGGACGCTCTCCGTACTGACCCCTCTGTTTGTGGGTGAGTGCAGCGGTCTGGATCACTGCTCTCCACCAGGAGCTCTGTGAGGAGCAGGAACCGTCCTGTGGATGCCGTCTCCGTAATTAGAGTCTTTAAGCTCAGCCTGTGACGGCACTGTCTCCACGTTCATGCCCCATTAGCCTGAAACAAATGTCCGAGCCAAACAAATCTGTGACTGCGCCTCTCCTCAAGACAAAGCTTCAGCCTACTTGATTTGGCTTCTTACTCGTTCCCATTGTGATTACATATGCGTTATATAATCACACGCACTCTTATCGTCAGCACAGCTTCAGTCTACTTCTGAACTCTCCACAGCAGTGCGGCTCTGCTTTAATGTCTACAGAACATTTATGACCCGGACCACAGCACCAGTCATAAGGGTCAGTTTTTTTTTAAATTGAGATGTATACATCATATAAAGCTGAATACATAATCTTTCCATTGATGTGTGGTTTGTTAGGATAGGACAATATTTGGCTTAAAAAATCTCCTTTAAAGTTGTCCAGATGAAGTCCTTAGCAATGCATATTACTACTAATAATACATTTATGATCATCATTCAGGCATCAAGCTCAAGGGGACTCACGTGCACGCACAGAGCCAAACGGACAAAACTTGAAAGCCGGATTCATTGTGTGCACAGAAAACAGCGTGTGGGCATTTTGACTTCATTTTCTTTTGAGCGTAAATGGACACGTGCACGCAAAATGAAGTGGAAATGCCCTCGGCGAGTATCCTGGTAAACACAGTCGCTTACGTGTTGTGAACAACTGAGGAAGGAAACGGATGCGTGTCATTATATTGGATCCGCGCGTTCGTCTTAAAGGGACAGCAGCCTAATAAACCCGCAGCTGATCAAACCACAAAAGAGAAAGAGAAAATGACTTTTGTAGCTTTAACAAAGATAAAATGTATCAATTATATTAGTTAGACTTCATTTATACAGTGAAGACTGCTAGCTTACATTTGATTATTCAATTTCTGCACCTGAATACTGTTAGATTTACCTGTAAAACATAAAGCACTGCTTATTTCAATATTATCTTTCTTCTGTTGTATTTATATATGCTTGTGATTATTATTTTCTATGCAGATTCACTCTCCTACAAAATCACACCAATAATTCTAGAATGATTAATTCTTTTCAAATAGAGCTATTGAAATCATTTGGTGAAATCTGGCAATATATATTGCAGAAAAGCAAAATATTGCACTGTAAGTTTTTCCAATATCGTGCAGCCCTAATGCACATAGTGGACACGTTTGAGCCAGATAGAGGCAGATATGGAGTGAGCGAGAGAGAGAGGGCATGTTTTTTCCTTCTCCAAGGGTACTGCTTTTCCAAAAGTGCCTGGGGCGAGACTGCAGCACCTCGTCTCCCGGAGGCCTTTGGGCGTCTCCTAATAGCCACCCCCCCTCATCTGCCCCCGTCTCAGAGGTGCATGATGGGATACTTCCCCTTCCCCCTCTTCTCTTCTCCTCGTGTCGTCCTCATGTTTTGTGCCGGAGTTCACATCCGCACAGGTTCAAATGGCAGAGTTGCCAGGGAACAGTCAGAGGCCATTAGCGTTTGGGACGATTCGCCCTGCGGCGCTGCAGCGCTAACCAGTGAGCGAGGGGGCCATGTAGATTAGCAGCTTCACATGTAATGAGCAAGTTTGCCCTTTCTTTTTCTTTTCTTTTCTTTTCTTTTCCTCTCTCTGTGTCTGTCTCTGTTTCACTGCACTAATCCTGTCGCATCATTTTTTTGATTATTTCCACTCCTTTGACTCACTGTCATGTGTTTGTATGTGTGTGTGTGTGTGTGTGTGTGTGTGTGTGTGTGTGTGTGTGAGCATATTTTCACTAGCGATGGAGTAATCATTTTTTAGCTGATTTTTGGTCTAGATTATTGGTATCAGCTAAAGACAGAAGCCCCTCTCAGAGGATCAAGTAAATGTTGTGTAAAATGAGTCAAGCAAGTTTGTGTACATTTCATTCTTTGTCATTAAATTGCATTATGTACTCTGATCTAGATCTGTTGAAAACACACTGATCTCCAGACGTTTAATTTGTGCACATATAGATTTGGTTATCAGTGAGTGTCTGTGTGTCTGGTTTCACCTCGAGCGGTCAGGGGCCGTAGGGTAATGAAGCGAGGAGTCAGTCTGTAAATACACGCGGGTCACTCCAGCAGTAGGCTATCGTGTTGCAGTGAAAATGGAAACGTCAATAAAATTAATCTGGCCACCTTTTGGCCTGGACTGCTCGCTGTGGTCCACTCATAACACCACAACAAGACAAGTTTACACTCCCAAACACACACTGTCATTACAGCAAATGAATAAACTAGCCTGTGTTTGTCAAGTTGTTCTGAGCGTTTCTGAACGTGCGTTACGACCGTACGAACCCCTACACCTGTGAGCTTTCACAACGTCAGCACGGATCCACGCGGCGAGGCCGGTAAAACAATAGATTAAAAACAGAGAGGGCAAGGCTTTCAACTGTCCTTGTATTCTTCATGTATTTTGCATTTCATTACGCCACCCATCGGATCTGTTCTCTTTCCTCCTTTTTAAAGTGATTAGTTGAAATATTAATGCGTGATTATTGCCTATATAGGTGCGTGTGATTGATGTCTCCCCAAAAACAGAGCGACGTGCAAGTGTAAATTTGTAGAATATCGCGGCGTAGTGCAGGAGTTTTTCAGATACATAATTTAGATGCCCTGAAGGAAGGCTTTCAAGGCATTTTCGCCCAAGGCCAAGAAAAAATAACTGACTTTTTAAAGTAAATCATTTTTGCTAATGCACAATTAATGGCAGAGGAGAAAGAAAGTAAGTCTGGGAAGTAGATTATGAAGAGACCCGAGCTGCCCTCACACACGGACATCAGCTCGGGATATGCAAATGAGGCGCGGGAAGGGGAGGGGCCGCAGGATTGTGCACGTGTGTTTCTCGCGTTTTCATCTCTTTATTACATTCTTTATGTAAGTTTGTATAATAAGATTGTGTAGCGTTTCTAAAAAGCTCTCCTTTCGTCTAGGAGATGGTTTAGACAACAGCGTGGCCTCACCCGGCACGGGCGACGATGACGATCCAGACAAGGACAAAAAGCGACAGAAAAAACGGGGCATCTTCCCCAAGGTCGCCACCAACATCATGCGGGCATGGCTCTTCCAGCATCTCACAGTAAGTCTCTGTCTTTCCATGAGCTCTTTCTGTATCTATGATTGGGAAAACAGTGTTGAGATTAATTGAAAATCCTACAAACCAGAATCAATGCACAGTTATCAACATTCATACAACAGTTAGATCCGGACGCTCGTCTGTGTTGTGTTTCTCAGTGACGCAACGGTTGATCCTGATTTGGCTCCATTTGGAGCAGTTTTCATTTGAAGAGCAGAAATAGACACATTATTTAGCCATTTTGTGTGTGGCATTTGATATTAACTTCAGTATCAGAATATCAGCAATATCACGTTTGCAGGAACTGCTTCCTGAAGCTGTAGTGATATTCACAACACATTCGAGTGTGTTCCATTTTTAGGGTTTAGTGTAGTGTTAATTTCTTTAACGGAAATATGACGAAAAATGTTCGTTGACGACCTTTTTTTCCATGACTAAGACGAGACAAAGACGAGAAGACACAAATGTCCTTAAACGATAACTGTGACTATATCAACATGTAATATCGTTGAGGAAAAAAGACAGAAATCAAGCATAGCGTCAGGTCACGTTAGTCAAGCTTGCATCATCAGACTGTCAGCTGATCACGTCTACCTATAGGAATACAACGTCTATCACTGCATACATATATAAGCTCCTTCAGTACTATCAGCAGATATTGTGTTTCTCCAGAGCTCATTTACCCTTCTCCATCCCCAGCTCCTCCTCTCATCCAGTCAGGATTTGGCATTCTGATTCCCCCTGAATCAGACTAAATTCCTGAATTATTTTGTACATTAATGATATCTGCAATACATTATGTTGGTTCTGTTCTGTTTACCCTAAGGGGGGTTATCGCTGCTCTTCCTGCTCTTATCCATGCTAGGCTGCCCAGAACAGAACCACAATGCCAATCCAAACTATATGCTAATTGTCAGTCATCTTTGACAATAATGGTCCTGACTAGCCTGACAAGCCAGACCCACATCAAGATGTTGGGTCTGGGAACACACTGTTGGCAGGGCTCAATCCGAGAGGTGGGATAAACACTTGTCTTTCACATTCCCTTTGCACGCAATAGGACAGCGCTACAACCAACCAGAGCAACGGAGAAGGTGAAGCCGAGCTGGCTGATAGATTAAACTTTCACCGTATCCGGTCGGCAAAACTCCGAACACATCTTCCTTTCTTAAGAATGACTTCAGTGCCGTTCTTTGTTCTTTTCTCAAAGAAAAGCTTAACTCCAAGTCTCCCAGAGTCGTGGCCAAAGCCGATTCGAAAGACCGCTGTTCGCCAGCTTCTTTGTTTTTAAGTAGCACGCGGAACCTCTGCAATTCTGCCGTCATTAAGTTAAGCCCGCCCACCGACTCTATACACGATGTGATTGGCCTGACCAGAGTTTGGTTTTTACAGCTCGCAGGTCTACCGAGAGTTACTAGACTAAACTCGCGGCAAATTAGACTTGCTGCCGCTAGGGTGCGTCTAGATTTCTAGGCTAGGTCCTAACAGAAATGTAGTTAAAAAAATAAAAACTTGACCAAAATCACTCTTTGTTTTTTTGGGGGGAAAAAAGAGGAGCATTCGAGCGTTCATGTCAATCATTAAATCCCCAATCAGAGCTTTTCTGTTAAAAGAACACGTATTAAATCCAGTGTTTTACTTAGACTTTGCAATCTGGCAACCATGTGCACACGAGCTCTCTCTCGCACGTAACCTGCATTTCAGCCATTTTCTGCTTAAATGAAAGTGTTCTGTCGCTTGTGCCGTTTGTGCGACTCAATCTGCCATCAAACCTTCAGTGATGAACTGTAATAAATCCAAACATGATCTCTCGACTATCTGTGATCGTGTTTGCTGAATAACTGCACTCACGCAACCTCTGTGTGACGATACAAAGTCTTTTGCTGTTGTTTTAATAGAAACACATTAAAGTAATGTGGAATTTCACTTTTTACCTTTTTAGAGACATTTCTTATATTTCCATTAGGCCTATATGATTAATGATTTATTATAGGCTATTAATCTAGATGAGGTAAAATAAACCGTGCGTACGGGTCGACACTCTCGTGATTTGTGCTTATCGGTGAAAGTGCAACAATAATACATTTCTCAAATGACAACAGTCGCTGTGATTATAATTTTGAGGAAAACAATGGGGATTATCAATGCAGCATGACGACAATGTGACTACGTTTTCATTGACGAAAGCTAGACTAAAATGCTCAGACATTTAGCCGACTAAAACGTGACTAAACAAAAACAGGACAAGGTTGACTAAATATGATAAAAACTAAAAAGCACATTTGACACAGGACTAAGACTGAGACTACATTTAAAAATAGCTGACGAATGAACATTAGTTTAGTGTAAGTCTCTACTAGTTGTTGAGGAGCGAGCGCTGTGTGTGTGTCGGTTTAGCGAGGTGGCATGCCGGGGTCGTGTTGCATCGGCCTCTCTGATGTCACGACATCATCCGCGGCTCAGGATATATCGATCAGGACAGGAAGGGTCAGGTTTCTGAGGGAGGAGCTGCCGCCCCTGAGCACGTGCTCCACAGGAAACTGAGAGCGGCTGCTGTGTTTGTAGGACTGTGTCTGCGAGGGACATTCCCTGCAACGGTTTAGTAGGGACCCGATGATCTAACTCAAGGCTAAATAATGATGGCTAATTAAAAGAGCTGCAAATCCATTAGAAACTGCAGAGGGATAATCAGAGGCTTATAACTCTCATCATCATCAGAACAACTCCAGCACTGCCCGATTTGATGGACAGAGACACTTTGCTTTTCTCTGCTTTATTCTTGTGCTCTTTTCATTTGTCGTTCCCCTCAGAACGCTTGTGTGTAAAGCAGTGAAGAGGGAGGCGTCAGCCCACCACCTACCTCGCCGCTTTTACCCACAAACGCCTCTCGCTTCATTCACTCGGCTCCATATCACGCAGGAATTTCACACTTTTCTCGAAGATCATTAGGCGTCTTTACTGGCAGCTCAGGAGATCCCCATTCACGACATTCACAAGAGACGCACTCCTGTTTCCTTTAGAATTGTTTTAAAATGGCCTGAAAACCTAAGAAGTTTTCCTTAATGGAAATACAGACGTTTCCATCGTCCGTTTCTCTCATTTCAGAGTCTTTTATGTGTGCGAATAATAATTCACCTTTCTATTTTTTTCCGTCCTCGGGACAAAAGAGACTTAATTGAATTATCCCAAAGTACCAACCGCTGCCCCCCGCGCAATCCTTTACACCGCACGGCCGTGCCACACACTAACACATCAGGCCTTTTATTTTAATTTGTTAAGCAAATGTATTTTCCAGTTCAGGATGCATTTGTGTGCGGGTGAATTCATCGGGACTTTGGCCCTGAATGGCCCGTAGCGGCAGCTCTCCATTCAACCATTCATTGGAGGGGGCAAAAGAAAAGCAGCGAGGTTGTATTTTCTCAACCGCGGGGCCAAAGCGGAGCTGCTCTTCCATGAGCGGTGGGGGTCCCTTTACATATGTTCTCAACATTGAGCCATTGTCACCTATTCTGAGGGGCTCAAAAGGACGTAACCCCTTCCCTCCCCCCGTTTCCATCCCCCGCGCCCCCAAAACAAGGCGCCAGCTAACAGTTACAATTGTGGGATGAAATCGATGGCCTCCTCTCCCAAGGAACACTTTCCCTCTCTGACGCCCTGAGTCCACCCTTACATGGGTGAAGCGTCTCTGAGCCAACAGGGCATTGGCGGCCAACGGCCAAATCCCAGAGGGCTGCAAAGGACAAACCCACCAGAGATGCATGTGTGACTGAAGTGCTTCCGCAGAACTGGAGAGTTTGGGTCAGAATGCGCTGCAGTCGAAGCCCCAGAGATGTGCTCTTCCTCCTGGAGATCTCTGGATCTCTTCCAGTGCCATTAGCGGGAGGAAATCCCAGCTGGCTGCTGTAAGCTTTCCCATACGGCACAGAGCTTATGTTATCGGAAAGATAAACTCCTCTGTGGGGTGAATTGCTCTATTAGACTTCATATTTAATGAACAGGAGAGAGAAGAGCGTTCCACCAGGCTCACGGAGAGCAGTGGTGAAGTGTAGTCATCGCTGCAGGGTCACCCAACAGTTTAATGGAGACAAACTTTGAATCCTCTCAATTAGTCAGTTGGCGCCCTCAGTGTGTCTCCTGCTAAGAAGAGGGTCAGCCTGCAATGAAAACAGGAAGCACTCAGATACAAAGATATCACTCCAGGCCTGTGCTGTCCTTTCACTTCGGTAAGCCTTCAAAAGGCAGTGAAAATAAATAGGGTCGCTTGAGCAGGGCGGCCTGAAATGAGACCCAACCAATGGCAGGAGTATTTGGGAAAAACTGGATATTTATTGGAAAATAATGTTGGACAGGACTAGGGTTGCAAAGGGGCGGGACATTTCCGGTAAATTTCCACGGGAATTTAATCTGGTGAATTTTGGAAATAATCCAATTTGGAAATTTAACAGGAATTTATGGGAATTAACTGGAAATGTATATAAACTGTATCATATATAAACATAAATATAAACATTTTATTTGGTCATAAGCGGACATGTTTTTTTATATTGATATATTTTCCAATGAATTACTTCTAATAGTAAACACGTAAAATGAATCTATTTTTTAATCCAGTAATTGTTATGCATGTGTTATCTGTTTCAGAGTCACATGATCCTTCAGAAGTCATTCTAATATCAGTTATTGTTCATGCTGGAAACCGTTGTGCTGCTTCAGTGGTTTTGGAAGCTGTGATACTTTTCCAGGATTCATCGATGAATCAAACGTTAAAAAGGACAGCGTTTATTCAAAATAGAAATCTTTTCTAACAATATACCGTTAGTCTTTACTATCACTTTTTATCAATTTAACGCATTCTTGCTGAATGAAAGTATTCATTTCTTTCAACAAAAGAAAATGACTGGCCCCAAACTTTTGAACGATAGTGTAGGCTGATAATGTTTCAACAGATTTATATTTTAAATAAATGCTGTTTTTTTTGTTTTTGTTTTTTTACTTTTTATTCGTCAAAGACTCCTGAATAAATCCTCCTATGAGAATGATCAGTCAAGGGTCATGTGACACTGAAGACTGGAGTAATGATGATAAACTCAGGAATAAATCACACTTTACTGTATATTCACACAGAGAACAGATGATCTACACTGGAGGAGTATTACACTGATCTACTGGAGTTATGATCAAACATGCATGTGATGGAGGAATGTGTAGGGTAGAAATTAAACTGAAAGTGCATTAAATCTGATTGTTTTAACCAAGATTATGCTGCAAGACTACATTTAAGATCCTGGTATAGGCTAACTTGCAATTTTGCAAATTCCCAGGTTATTTCCATTAATTCCCATATATTCCCGTTAGTTCCCATATATTCCTGTTAATTCCCATGGAAAGTTTCCAACCTTGAAAATTTCCAACCCTAGACAGGACAAGGTAAGGTTATTTTTTCCAAATAACAGCCTTTACATCAACTGTAAAAGTAATGTCAGTGGTGGAGAGAGTTAGTACAAGTTTCAGAAAAATAATGAAAAGTTATAATCTGCACTAAGTAAAGATGTTTGATTTGGATTTCATGTTGACTTAGTGAATTAGTCAGAATCAGGCAGCTGATGGAAACATCTTCATTTCTCATCTGCTGCTTTTGATGTTAAAAAACTCATCAAATGATTGTGTAAACAAACGCACAGGATCAGGCCGTAGAGTCACACAGTAAAGCAAACAGACTCGTTCCTGAGGCTTGGCTCCAATTCAACATTTGTGCTGATCAGTTCTGACTGTTTGCATGTCTGATTCACATCAATGTCCATTTCCACTGCAGCACATCTGACAATCGTTTCAAACAATGGACATCCATATATAAACACAGAATGTACCCCTAACCCCCCCTCCTCTCTCTCACACACACACACACATCAAAAGTGGTGTGTAGGTTCCCTTCACCCCTGCTGTATGAGTTTTCTCAGGAGAGGTTTCCTCCCTCACTATTTTCTGTAATGCAGGGCATTCTTAAAGCAGCGGTTTCATTTAAGGCCCAGCGAGGTTGTTTAGTGACGCTCCGGGGGTTGCAGAAGGGCAACACTAATCTATCATGGGCGTGTTTGCCATCCATCACCAGTGCAGCCTGTATAACAGTTCACACAGTGTGTGTGTGTGTGTGTGTGTAAGGAAGCCTAAAGACCAATAACACACATTATCCCGTTGAACCTTCAGATGTGTGTGCCTTTAAACCTGATGTGTTATTGCTCAACTAACTCTAAACATTAGACTGAATTGATTTGTATCATATCTGACAGTGAAAACTGGCCATAGAAGAAGACCGCTTACACGAATGTGTGCTTTTGCACCCCTTGTGGCGGTGCTGAGAATGGGAGCGGTTTTGGTGAGGCTGTGTGTTGGGCAGTGACCCTACAGTGGGCACACACTCCGTCTGCCGTTTGTTCTGTTGATTCAGACCTGCTGTGATGTCACTGCAAACTGCACGTCAGCTGACCGGATGTCCATATCGAGTGACTCGTTCATTCTCACAGGTTGTGGAATTATGTGTGACCCACATCAACCTTCATCTCCTGTACCCAAGGGCTTAGAAGTCGTTGGTGCGTGTGTGTGTGTGTGTGTGTGTGTGTGTGTGTGTGTGTGTGTGTGTGTGCGTGCCTGAGAAGAAGCTTTTGCTTTAACTAATAGGACAGATTTCACAATTCGATTCGATTCAGTGTCGATTATTGTGGATATTTATCAGATGCAGTACATGGCAAAGCTTCTTCGACTAGTGCTGTGAACTATAGTCAGCTGGTACTCCATTACTGTACCATTAACATTAACTGATTTAAATACAAACATGAATTACACTCAATACTAATACAGTTATAATACTAACTTTACAATTACATAATCATATTTTGTTTGTCCAATATTGAAGAACATTAAAATGATCATGAATAGCCTATGTAATCTGGTGCTCAAAATGCTCATCTCATTTATGAGTTTATGGACTCTGAATGTTTTTTCTGAGGTAAATGTGACATTACATGACATATCGTTCACAAGCTGCTTTATTGATGTCTTTCCGCGGTTGAAACACTGATTGAGCGATTCAGTGTGATATATTATCTTTTAACAGACCAGCTGCATTATGCTTTAATATGTAATAACATGTGTAACCTGAAGGCAGTAGTTAGTGTGTTCCTCTTTCTTGATCTAGTCTTTGAGAATCATCCTGTATGTTGTGTAGGACTGAACGTATGGCATGTTTTATCATTTGGTTGATGCTTTATGGAGACGAACGAGTCTCTGAAATCTTTGTCAGTTGAGGGATGACCTTGCAGACACGTGGAATGTTCCTACATACCCAGACTGAGTCGGTATTAATAAAGACAGCTTGGACAGGCTGGAACACGCTGTTCCATGCATGTGTGTGTCGAGGGGAATGCATTTGCTCTGACCTGAAGATACACATAAACACTGAGGAGAACAAGAACTCTAGTTTAGTAACTCTAGATCTCACTGACCTCCACACGTGTCTGCCCAGAACACCAGGCTGGCGCACAGGGAAGGGCAAATCCTGCAACTTCAGTTTTGTGTTTTTCCCCCTCATGAACTTTTGAAATTCAGTAAGGTCAGTTCAAGCAAAGGTGCCAGAGCCTTTCCAGAAGATTGCAAGAATGTGATCCAGATTTGTTATTATTCAGGTGGCGGCTATAAACATGTGGAAGTTTCACTAACATGCTTGTTTATCCTGTTGACCTGGTCATAGATGATAACTCTAATGCCTGCTTTAGCACCCCTTGTGGTAAAGCTATAAGTAATAAACTGTGTGAAATCAATGTGTGCACTCATAAACTCGCTTACAGTGTGTGTCAGGCTGAAAAGAGGGAGGAATTAGGGGTGTGGTCGAAGAAACAACTCAGACATAGAAACGGAAAACTAAGAGAGGATGGCCGTGTGTGTGTGTGTGTGTGTGTGTGTGTGTTTGGAGCAAAAATCAAAACCAGACTGTGCTTCTCTGTTTAGTTTGTCAGGGGACTGGCGCTCCTCCGAATCCCAGAGCTCTATTTCTGCTCTGTGATCTTCCCGCCCATTCTCTGCTGCTGTTTTTATTCTGTTTTGTTTTTCCAGCACTTCTCCTCACGAGCCTCCCTCTGAGCACTGTCTGCACCTCCTTTCTGCTATTTCATAATGACGGCCGAGCCCTGCGACTGCACAATATCATTTCATATCTTGAATTGTGCATCAAAGGCAACAAACAAAACACACCAATTTGCTGTGGTTTCCGTTCAGCCTCCCAAGATGCTGGCAAACTGAAGCCTTCCGTCGACTGTGAAGGCTCTGGTGCAAGTTTCTTACACTCACTGTTCAGGTTTTTTCATGGTGACTAAAACCTGTGAGCAGTATCAAAAATATTCACAAAAAGCCAAAGAGATAAATACAAGAAAATCTACTCAAGACATATATCCTAATCAAACCGGAGCGTTTTGGCTCCAGATGTGAATGCATGTGAATATTGATCAGATCGCAGTAGTTGTAATGTCCCCGGGGCACGACAAACCCTGCTCAAATCTACAGCGATTTAGATAAAGAGAATTGGCAAGACACAACGGATTTCAGCAAGCATAACCTCCTCCTTCTTTCTCCTCCTCCTCTCCCCCTTCAACCAGGGAGCAGAAGAAAAGGAGGGAAAACCTGTAATTACACACACTCTTCTGAATCTCCCTTAATGTTCATTATTTAAAACCGGCGGCAATTACAAGTTCAAAGGGGCTTAGAGGGCCAGCAACCTGCATAATCGCCAGCAAATGAAGTATAGCATGTTCACGGCAGCGGAGCCGCTGCTGGGGGGGTGAATCATACATTTCCATACAGGCACAAATCTCTGCCACCTCGGGGCTCCGGCGTGCACTATCCCTGCCTCGCAATCCTCTTAGCCACGGCTTTTTGTCTTTCTTCACCCACCAGCTACCCTCCCATATGTAAAGCATATCAAACTTTACCCTGGCTTATGTCGTGCATTCACTGCTGTTTGTCCTTGTGTTTATGGCTGCCAGGCCGCCCACCCTCTCCTCCAGATTACTCCGCTCTGTTTCTCTCTCTTCCTCCCATTTGACGTCACATGCACGTGATGCGGGCGCAGGAGTGAGCGCGTCCCCACAGGTGTATCTCAGTTACCTTAGGAGACAGTCACAGCAGCCAATTCTGTCCACAGGTGGCTCTTTGCGCATCAAGAGGAGGGCTCGTGAGCCCAGCAGTTAGCTCTGGTTTCAGAGCCGCCCCAACTGGCGGTCATTGTATACATCCTCCCCTACACCTACACCTCCACACAAGAGGCTCTCTTTCTCTCTCTGTGCCATGTTTATCTTCTTCCTCTGTCCTGGTTCAGTGCTGCAGGTCACCTTTCTTTCTGTTGGGCTTTCGTGTGCCTCCGCCCGGTCAGTTGTGCTGCTGTTTGCATTAGGGATCTTTGATAAAATCTCCATAGGGACCTGCTCTAGTGCTCACACCATTTCCTGCCTGCTGCTTTCATTGTTTGTCTCGTTTGCATTGGGGAACTTATAACTCCCACCTGAATTCAATAAAACGTTGACGCTCTTTGGCGTGGCAAACAGCAGACAGTTCATTTTTCATTCAGCAAAATCTCCTCGAAAGGAAGCGAAAACTGGCTGTTTCATTAAGTGGCCCATCCAGGCAGACACGTGCACCACAGAAGAGCTCATGTTTACCCAAGCAAGTGTGCATATTAGAACGGAATCCATGGAGAGATTAATGGGCTGCTGCCTCTGTACCATTGATTATCTAAACGCCATTTTTCCCTCTTCCTGCACACATATTAAAAAGTAATGAAGCCTATGGAGGAAAGGAAGGCAAGACTTCACGCATCATTTTACATTATCTGGACTCTAACGGCAAGGAATCTCTTTAAGGCACATTTTGAGCAGAATTAAGTAAACAAATGTGGAGTGTGCTTTAGAAACAAGCTGTGGCGACTAGAAAAGTGTGCTCAACCAAAGACGAGCCTCTGACACATGGAGGAGACTCTGCAGATGTTAGCAATTTTGCCGTGTAGCTTCCCCAACCTTACAATGAGGCTGCAATTACTGCTGTGGATTTGGTAACCAATGACAGTAATGGAAATGTGGAGGAACATCAGAAGCACCCTGGATTAGAGCGATCTACAAAGCCAGTTCAATAGTATGCTATACATCCCTAAACAAGTGGCTCTTAGTGATTTGCAAAGCATGGACGTTTCCACCAGCTCTGTGCATCTCCGTTCTGTTCTTCTCTGTCATGGCCCTGCTGAAAGGGTGGGGGTTGCCTTTTTTAAGGAAATAACTTCCTGAGACATTACGTGAATCAGCAGACAGGCTTATGGCCCAGACCTTCCCAAGAGTCTAAATGCTGGAGTTAAAGGTGAGGAACCACATTGAAAACCTGATGGGAAACAGTTTTTCCTGCCCTGCAGAGCTTTATTTTGAATGCTCTTGGCTTCATTTGGTTTTAGTATGTGGTAATGACTTCTGCACTAGATCTTCCTCTACAGAGCCCAACCCTCAATGGCATAGCCATTACTGAAGCACTTTTACCATTATAGAGGCACGCCGCTCGATTCCCGTCAGTCAAAGTTGACTGTACTGCGCTCAACTCTGCACTGGATCATGAATTATTGTGCAGCGGTGAGGTGATGGGTTGAGCAAGGGGGAAAAAAGGCAGAGAAAATACACAAACACACACAATGGAAATAACACAACAACAGCTGTCTTACACCTCAAGCAGGCTTCTCTGCAAAGTGATTGGAGAAGAGCGGGGCTTGGGTTACATTCCTGAGATGGGGATGGCTGGTGTGGGTTTCAGAGGTGGGGGCAGGTGGTGGGGGTGGAGACAGCTCAACAAGTTGTTGAAAAGAACACAGACGCTTGTCATCAGCCTCCAGAGCAGGGAGCCATCTGAGTGCATTTTAGTCACAGAGGTTAATGACCTCCCTTTGCTCTTCCGTCCTGCTGGAGTGCAGGGCACCAGCAGCACTCTGCTGTGTTTCAGCTCACAGTTCTTGCTTGTGGCCTGGATCAGCCCAAAAAGCTGTAAGTGGATCCTGACAATCCCTTTTTATCTCTCCCTCTAGGGCAGCGCGTAAACTTTCAGAGTAACGACGGTGTTTGGATTACTGTAGCTCCCTTTGATGCCTCACTATGCACCATGCAAAGTGCAGAAAGAAGAAAGACAGAGACAGAACTGATATGTACTTGCCAGTTTAGTGGATGCTTTCTTATCCAAAGGGACCTACAGTACATTTACAACTAGGGCCATCCACCCATACCAATGTGGGGTCAAGTTCCTTGCTCAAAGGCACAGTGAGAGGGAAACTCAATCCTGTCATGAATCGCTCCTTTTGGGGTTTGAACAACCCTGTAGTTATTGCACAAGTTGTTAATCTGCTCTGATAGATTTAAGGTTGCAATTCCCACCAACCTTTTAGGCTTCAAAATTCCTTTCAACCTGTGCAGTTGCATTAGTTAGGAAACCTAGAATAAAGCCAGCTACATTTCTTATTTGTGCTGCCTGTTGACCCCCATCCACTAATAAACGGTAAGCTGAGCAAGCTGTTGGTCATCCTCTCATGGGATTGTTGGGTAGCTGCCAGTTTCCTGCTTGCTTTGTCAGTGGATAAAGTCAGTAACAAACGAGAAGCCTACAGCCAAGCCGGTCAGTCAGGTCAGAGGTCGGCAGACCTCAGGGCAGGATTGTGCAGAGGAGCACTATGGGGAGAGCACAGGCGGCTGGAATGCACTGAAAAAAGGGGCCCTTTGCTCCGTTCCTCAGCTCTGCTGCTCTTAGAGCCATTAAAACTCTTCATACATCCCTTAGTCTAGAGCATCAAGAGTGGAGAGTCCCCAGGGCTAATAGCAATCCACCACCTGAGTTTGTAGTACTGACGCCGTGTGTAAAGAAGAGTATTTCTTGATATGAGTTGAGGTTTGCTTTAGCTCTGTGAGTTGTCTTGCAATAGATCTTTGGCTAAGTCGGCTTTTTCTGTCGTGCTTCGGTTGACTTGATCATTTTAGCTAGGCTGAGTTTACTGAGAACCTTCATGGCGGCCTCTTTATGCTTATACATTGTTTAGTCCTTTTGGAGAGCCAGCTAAATGGGTGCCATGCTTGACTTCTACATTTTTAGCATCATTAACCTACAGGAAATTGCCCCTGCAGCTGTTTGCCGGCTGCTTGGTTGCGCCACATTCCCAGCTAATGGCTAAACATCAAGGTTTCCTCTTCTGTGAGTTTTGACTGTAAAGCAGATATGACAACTTGGATTCGCTAGTGCAACAGATGAAACATAACATTATTGGTTTAGTGCTCTGGATTGTTCTTTTGCAACTATCGTGCCATTAATTGCTGCTCCCAAACCAAGCCACAGAGACAGCGTGTGTAAATAACCCTTCACCTCATTAAAGGGATAGTTCATCCAAAAATGTAAATTAGCCCATGATTTACTCCTCCTCAAGCCATCTTAGGTGTATATGGCTCTTTCAAGCTTTATAATGTCACTGAATGGCTAAAGTTTTAAATATGGATATTTATCTCACACAAACGCATGGCTTCACCTCAGAAGGCCTTTATTAACCCCTGAATCCGTGTTAATGATGGATGGATGCACTTGTATGGACTTCAAAACAGAAACAGACATCCACTGCCATTATAAAGCTTGAAAGAGCCAGGACATTTTTTAATACAAGTGATTGTATTCGTCTGAAAGAAGAATGTCATACACACCTAGGATGACTTGAGGATGAGTAAATCATGGGCTGATTTTCATTTTTGGGTGAACTATCCCTTTAAGAAATCTCACTAAGCTAAATTAAATGTGCGGTGTGTATCTTAGAGTAGCCTGTTCTATTGACTTGTCCTTCGGTCTCAAATGCTTGCACAAAAGGAGTCTTACAATAACGTGTGCTGCCAAGACCTGCTCGCATAAAAGGGGTTGGCTAGAATATTGAGGGGTTGGTGAACTACTTTGTTGCCCGCAAGGAGAACAACCCTGTTGTTCTTTGGCTGCCCAGTGGCCTTTTGGACAACATTTCTGTTCTCCAGCCCAGTCCATGTATCCCACAAGCAATAAACATCCCTTTCTCTCTCTCACGCAGGCAAAATATATTAAAGAATAGCTTAAGTAAGTTTTGCCCTGTGGGATGGTGGGGGGAAAGACAGCAGAAAGCCATAGGTAGTAGACCAGTGACCTAATGAACGTGACCCATGAGGTCTCGTCTCCGTTGCTCACGGGAGCCATCTAGACTAATCAAGTCATTACAGACGGGTGAAGGCAGCGACAAGAGAGATTTCTTGCTCTGTGCTCCCTCAGTATGTTGGATGAGTAGTGCATTTTTAGCATCTTGTTAGGCCAGATATCTTTTTTTTCTCTCTCTTTTTAGTTGTGAATTTGTTTCCGAGGCCAGCAGGTTGTGTGCCTCATTTCACAGGCTTTCATTTTACAGTGTGAACTCGGGTCATGTTTATCTACTTGATTTGCCAATTTGCCTCTGAGCGTGAGTGGTCACATGACTTCATGACAGCAGTAGTGTCAACTGACACTGCCTTCAACTCCCATTCACTTTCTCTTCCACTTCTTCCAGTCTGAAATGAATCTGTTTGAAAACCATCACAGGGAATACTCCTCAATTTGTCAAAAATAGCCAGTTAATGACAGAAATGCTCCAAAAATTAAGTTAAACTTCTGCAGGTGGAAAGACACATTCTAGGGCTGTTGTGGTGAGAATTTAATTTGGTCAAATGTACACCCTAAAGCCAGAGGGTTAAGAGGATGAGAGGAGATTCAGTCTATCTTCTGTTCCCCTTTCCCTACGCAAGGACATGGAGATCATGTTCCTCCCCTTGAAAGAGCCGACTGGCCGCGTCTGTAAGAGAAGCCATGAACCTGATCTGATGATTAACTAGCCTCATCACTATGGCTGTGGGCCACATCCAGACACACACACATAGAAGAGGGTTTTTTGTGTCCAAGTCACAAGGTCTGCACAAACCCCCACCGCTCTTATTAGTGGGATTTGCCGAGTCAAGCATCACTATTACTGCTCCTCCTAGTCAGTGTTAGTGATTTGAACAAACACCAGGTAGTGAAGTTCAGTGCATAACCAGTGTTGGGGAAGGTTACTTTGAAAATGAATGCATTACAATATTGCGTTACTCCCTTAAAAAGTAACTAGTTGTGTTAGTTACTTTTTAAGAAAAGTAATGCGTTGTTACTTTTGCATTACCTTTGCGTTACTTTTTCTCACCGGGGCTGGTCTTGTTTTGTTTTTTTAATAACATAATTGTTCTTTTCTGGATCATGGAAGAATAGGATCCAGGAGAAGAAAGTTTAACACTACCAATAATTGCTTATGGTTAAGTACATGGTGAGATAAAGTGAGATTAAATGCATAAAAATATTTGTTTTATTTAACATTTTATTTATTGGAGGTTCTGATTTAGCATTTGACAGATTTTATTCATTTTGAGAAATACTGAATCTTTTTTTGTGCAAGTGAGATCAGTAAATGCCTGCTCACATTTAGTCTAGAGCTCATGTTTACACACAACGCCTCTGCACTTACGATTGGGACAAGAGAGCTGTCAGTCAACAAATGGGAAAACAAAGTAAAAAGTAACTCTAATAAAAAAAAGTACTTTAATAGTTACTTGAAAAAGTAATCTGATTACGTAACTCAAGTTGCTTGTAATGCATTACCCCCAACATTTGTGCTACAGTATACTCCATCTAAAGAGGCGCAGGACTCGTTTGTTTGTTTGTTTCTCACGGGCAGAATGCAAGCATCATAACCGAGAGAGCACATGTCAGTTGCTAGAGCAGTTACAGCCGTTAAAGAGCAAAACTTTTCTCTAATTGTTTGTATTGCTCAATGTGTGTATCTCTCACTGCAGTGTGGGTGTGTGTTTGTTCCCCTGTGCGGTTCTCTCTGACGGCTTTGAGAATGGGAGTGATTGATTTTTAGCACTAATGCTTGTTTACCCTCAGCAACTGCGTTCCAGGCCAACCTCACGGGGGTGCCCACCTCCTCCTCACTCCCCTCCCAGTGTCCCCCTCCGCCTGGCCTTGCCAATCCATGTTTTTGCAGGGCAACAGTTTGCTTGGCAGGCAAATTGATAGCTAGAGTCGCTCTAGAACCTTGCACCATCTTCAGTGAACATAAATTATTGGTGTAGAGCAAACGGGGTCTGGCGGTAGTCCAGCGGCTCCGAGCCCAGTGATTGTTGTGGGGGCACAGAGAGAGAGAAAGAATGAGAGAGAGAGACATATGAAGAGAGGGAGTCTAGCTGCTCTCCTCAATAGCCTTTCATGGCGCGCTGGGCTCCAGGTGCCCCTTTGAAGCCACATAAATTGAAACTGTTTTACCTCTGAAAAAACCCAGCATGGCTGAGTCTGATCCCAGAGCTGCACGAAGACTGGTTAGTTCATACGTGTGCATGCCGACCAACACAATGACTGCCGGTATGCACACGTCGTTTGAGCATCGGGGGTGTATTTGTGATGGTGCATTTCATAAACCTGAGGACGTGTTCCCTTTTGTGTGTGCATGCGAGTCAAGTTGCATTCTTGCCGGCTTCCTCCTTGTTGTCTGGATGCAGCGTAGCGCTGAAGAAAATCAAACGCACACACACATTTAACCTTAGACACACACAAACAGCTAGAGTACATAGAAGCGAGCTCCTTTTGTCCAGCTTTTAAACAAAACAATCTTCTAGCTTCTGTTCTGTGGAGCAGACATCAATCACAGCGCCGCTGACACACACATGAGTCATCTCATAATCAAAGTTAACTTTCTAAACAAATCTGTCAAATACTTACAACAAACACACCACATTACAATTATTCATGAATTTGCGTTTTATATATATATTATATTCAAATCAGTCTTATCAAAATAAACCCGCAGCCTTCATTTGGTTGGAATATCATGCTTGCAGAAACACACATATGTAAATGCATTATTAACAGCCTCTCTAAATTTAAAATGTGCCAATCTTTCTGCAGATTTCTGTGTAGCAGATATTAAAATGTCATTCTGGGCTTTGATTGATTTTATTGGGAGTCTGTGTTATCTTGCTGCGCTCAGTTTGATTAAACACACAGAAACGATCACAGTCAATTTGAGCTGCGCGTCACGGGGGAAACTCAAATGCTTCAGCGATGATGGAGTAGTTGGAGAATAATTGAAACTGTTGGGAAGAGACAATGAGAGTTTACCCTCCAAATCTCCAAAACAGCAAAAGAAAGCATGTAGGTTTGAGCGTGTGCTATGATAGTGTCATACTATCACGCATTGTTTGTGTTAGCATGCTAGCATCTAGCTACATGCATTACCTTAAAGTTTAACCCTTGTGCGACCGTATGCATTTGTAGTCTTTTTCAGTTTAGTTTTGTTGATAATTTTGCCTGTGTTAATGCCAACTGCATAAATTTTGGCACAAGCGTGTATTTTTATTGGAATTTTACTGTTTCACCCTCATTTCCTATAAAAAAATCTATTGTGCACTAGTAACACAAAAAAGTTCCTCTCAGGACCGTTTGGGGAAAAATGTCCCCATTGAAACCCATTAAAAGTTTTTAATCCCAGGGATATTTAACTATAAAATGATGCAATCTTTGTTAATAGGCATTCATTCTGTTGACTATTTTTTACCAGATGGTGCCATTTTCTCAGCTTTGGCCTATAAAGCAAACATTCCTGGTTTCTGCTTCTGTATATTATAAACATTTGAGTGTGTGTGTGTGTGTGTGTGTGTGTGTGTGATATTTGAGAGAGAAAAACTACTGTCCAGCAAATCATAAATCCAGCTGCTGTGTCCCCCATTGGAGTTTTGCTGGGATCTAATTGGGAAAATTTGGCACCACGCCCGAACAAAATCTTACTGAAAGCTAATTTTTTGAGATATCAACCTCAAATTTGGAACACAACTTGCTTAGATTTATGGCTTTGATTTTTCTAGCAGTTTTAAAATATATATATATATTATATTTTCAGAAACTTAAACCTCTATAACGTTTCACTTTTTAACGTTTTTTTTTCTGCCAAGGGTCTTCTTTAAAATGAGACCACATTTAAGTCTGTGCGCTCAAGATTAAATTTTAATGACATGGACATTTTTGTCCTCTATGGACCTATGTGTACCTTTTTTAATTAATTGAGGGTTAGGGTTAGGGTTAATATTTAAACCCTAAGGGTTAATATTAAGGGTTAATATTTGTGACCCTGGACCACAAAACCAGTCATACGGGTCTGGATTTCTCAATAAATAATCTTTCCATTGATGTATGGTTTGTTAGGACAATATTTGGCCGAGATGCAATTATTTGAAAATCTGGAATCTGAGGGTGCAAAGAAGTCTCAATATTGAGAAAATCTCCTTTAAAGTCGTCCAAATGAAGTCCTTAGCAATGCATATTACTAATAATAATACATTTATGATATATTTACGGTAGGGCATTTACTAAATATCTTCATGGGACATGATCTTAATATCCTGATGATTTTTGGCATAAAAGAAAAATGTATACTTTTGACCCACACAATGTATTGTTGGCTATTGCCACAGATAAACCTGTGAGCCGCAGCGCTGGTGTTGAGCTCCAGGAGCACATTTAGGTTTGTGCAATTAAAAAACAGCTGTGATTCTTGCAAGTCAAAAGTGAATCGATTCATTGCACAATGGATTGTGGGTTACAGTAGCCCTAAAAGCATGCACTGATATACACGTCACGCACACTATTTCGGATGGATCGTGTGAATTGCGTTCAGTAGTTCAGTCGGGGGATGTGCTGGCTTTCATTAGGCTGCAGGACTCTTTAATTCATTGCAGTCTGGCCTCGTACTGATGAAGTCATTCATCAAGCTCACGGTCAGCCGCTCCGTTGGGGAGTGTGTGTGTGTGTGTGTGTGTGTGGAGGGGGGGCTGATGTGTGTTTGGGGGCACTGGGGGTTCAGCCTCGACGTTACATTGAGCTGCGGTGAAGAGCACATCACACCCTGTAATTTAGCCAATAGAGTGCAAACACACATGCACACACATGCACTCTGGGAAATAAAACCGCCCCACATGCACTTGCCGTGGACTGTATGATGCACTGACACATCCCAGAGGACTCCTTCCCCAACCGCGTGTGTGCGCTCGGAATGGCGCGAGCAGCAAAAAGCCGTGCCATTAACAGGCTGCAGCGTAATTAACAGTTGATTCGATCGCCGGCTAGCACTGGCATCTGCAATAAAATAAGCTGCTCATTTTTCTGTCTAATAATTTATAGACTGCACCTCTTCACATTCTGTGGTCCGTCCGTTTCTCAGGATATTGCTCCGGCTCTTAGTAATTCACTCTATTGATTGAATTTAAAGCGACAGGAACACTTTCAATCTTTCTCTGATCTCTCATGCTAAGTTTACTCTTCATCATGCTGTTAGCGTGTCATGCACACCGCTGGACGCAATTAATAATTCATATAAAGGTAGTGCTCTGTTCGGGTTTCACTTGTTGTGTAATTTGATGCTTTATTGTACAGTGCTCGACCCGACCTGCGATGTCACTCTTTCACAGCTGTATTTACAGAGCGCAAAATTTGGGTTCTCAACCATGTCCATTTGTAAAAACAATCAAACTTTCAATCTTAAGAGTGTACGATTGTGTGTACATTCATCCCCACCCCACGTGTGAAGCTTACTTCAGTGCATAACCCATATGCATATTCCCATGCTTGCTATAACATGTGCATGATAATGCAGATTGTGTGATGCGCATTTGCAGCCTTTTTATAACTCTCAGTATGCATGGGAAATCACACGTTTCCACGGCCGTTTGCAGCATTTATCTGGCCTACGGTCTGTATTTACAGTGATTTGTGGAGCAGAGCTCAATGAAACCGGATCTGGTGTATATTGTGTGTCTGCGGTCAGGATATCTTAAGCTGGCTTTGAAGGGTTTTAAGCGTTTTCAGTTTTTTTTCCTGTCGGGGAAGAAAAGATATAAAGTCATCTCACTTCTTGAGACGCGTCTCTGGTTTGTTTAAATCACTGAGCGGCTGCAGTGTTTATCACTCAATAACACTGATGTACAGAACACAGTTTAATGACGGCGCATGAGATTAAATTAATGCTCACTTTCAAAATTAAACAACAACAGTGTATCATTGATTAAAGGCTTTGGCTAGATTCAGATGTTCAAGCCAAGTGGATTATCAGCCAATTGCAATACTAATATAATACATATAAAAAAAGTCTATTAAATAATAATAATAATAATAATAATAATAATAGAGAACCAATCACACTGCGGTTTCTGTGAGAGAATCACACACACGCACACACACACGCGTGTATGTGTGCTTCACAGAAAACAGACCTTGTCTTGCCAAGCATATGTCAGCACTTAGCAATCAAAAAATTTATTTCTGTGTGCCCATTATCATATTTCTTTGTTAATGATTTTAGCATATTAAAAGCTCCAGTGTGCACAAGTAGAAATCTGATTCATGCGTCTCTTTTTCCTTCATTATTTTTTCAATCTTACAATTGTTTTCTAATTAATTGGACACATTCCTGAAATGTTCCCTCCTCCTGCTCTTTAATTAAACCCTGGCCGTTCGTTTCTCGACGCGAGCACTCAGGGTCAGGATTCGGCCGCGCGCCCGTCCCGCTCAGTTTATGGGTTTGCTCCTGATGACTTTTATTAAATATGTAAGAATGGCCTACTAGGAGAGAATGAGGTGTGTGTGTGTGTGAGAGAGAGAGAGAGAGAGAGAGAGAGAGAGTGTGTGTGTGTGAGAGAGAGATAGTGTGTGTGTGTGAGAGAGTGTGTGTGTGTGAGAGAGTGTGTGTGTGTGAGAGAGTGTGTGTGTGTGTGTGTGTGTGTGTGTGTGTGTGTGTGTGAGAGAGAGAGAGAGAGAGAGAGAGTGTGTGTGTGTGTGTGTGTGTGTGTGTGTGTGTGTGTGTGTGTGTGTGTGTGTGAGAGAGTGTGTGTGTGTGTGAGAGAGTGTGTGTGTGTGAGAGAGTGTGTGTGTGTGTGTGTGTGTGAGAGAGAGAGAGAGAGAGAGAGAGAGAGAGTGTATGTGTGTGTATGTGTGTATATATGTGTGTGTGTGTGTGTATATGTGTGTGTGTGTGTGTGTGTGTGTGTGTGTGTGTGTGTGTGTGTGTGTGTGTTTGTGTGTGTTTGTTTGCGTGTATGTGTATATATTCGTGTGTGTGCATGTGTGTGTGTGCATGTGTGTGTTTGTGTGTGAGTGTGTATATATTTGTGTGTGTGTGTGTGTGTGTGTGGGCGCACATGTGTGGCGATGGCTGAATAAAAGCAGAGCGTGTGTGTGTGTTTGTTTGGTTCTTAATCTGCCTCTTAAAGACATCTGTCAGTGCGGATCACTATTGTTCGTCATGCTTGAGACACGCACAGCACAAATTCAATCCTGCCATTTCTATCATGTCACATTTGGCAGATCAACAGTGACACAAATTGTATCATTGCATCCCGCGCGGGGATTGTGTTTGCAGGTGCGACTCCTGGCAATAAGAGACCTTTGCAGAAGTGTCTTGCTTTAGCGCTTGGCCTGCGTTCAGCAGCGACTCCAGCTGAAGTCATTTCTCTAACCGCTGAGGAAAGGAGGATGTTTTCCGCTCCGAGCGATGCGTTTAATCTGACTGGAGAATTCACGCGGTGCCGTACGGATCTGGTGTTTAGTGTGTGGTTTACCATACTTCCATTAATTGGTCCAATCCCGATTCGACTGCACTCCTCACCTCTGTTTGCATCATACAAGCAGCAGCGCTTCACTCCTGCAACACTCCAGCTTCAGTGTCTCCCTCATTTGCTTGAACTATTAAAACAGACATATTGCAGCAAATGTATCTGTGTAGACTGACATGCACTCGAGCGGCTCATCCCTACAGGCCTTCACACTGAGAGTCTGCTTTATCCAGCACAGCGCCAGCTCAAGCATGTCTTCAACACTGGGGGATACCCTTTTTTATTTTAAGGAATTAAATAATAGAACTATAGAACTACAGTTACATGATCATGAAAATGCCTAGATGTTTGATTAGCGGCAGAGCACTGAAGGTGTGTAGGCTCCTATTATTATTCTGCTTCTGTTTCTTCTTCCGCTCTTGAGTCTATGGCTGCCCATAGAACCGTTTGAGGGAAAGTTATGACATTTGGCACACTGATAGAGGACAGTCTCAAATGTCACCATCGCAAATTTGGAGTCTCTAACTCAATCCCTCTAGCGCCACCTACTGTCCAAAGTTGCACTCATGTTTATGCTAAAAACTTTTAGAAACTTCTGATTCCATGGCTCAAGAGATTCGATTGAACTCTATGGCGTCATTAGGTGGTGCCAATTTTTCGGCCAAAAAAAACACAAAAATTTAACCTGATTCAAGATTCAAGATTCAAGAGTTTTATTTGTCACATACACAGTTATATACAGAATATACAACCGGCAGTGAAATGTAAAAAGGTTAGGTTTGTCAGAAGTGGGATTCGAACCCACGCCTCCAGGGGAGACTGCGATCATCTTCAGACCGTGCCAACAAAAAGTTATAGAATTGATTTGTTAAACCATTTTAAAAAAATGCACAACATTTTTTACATAGTGCTTGTGAAAATAGACATAAGGCTGTATATCCACAACACTTTATCATATGCTGACCAAACTTGGTCCATGTCATCACAAGCATGACCTGAGGCTGCATTCTGTGTTTCGGTGCAACGCCACCTACTGGTGTGGAGATACGAAAAATTATTTTTGCATTTTGTAGTTAAATGCTGTATTTTATGAACACATTTGCATACTGTTATGAAACTTCGTGGATGCCCTGAAGGAGCCTGAGAAGTTTCAAGCCAGTGCCACCTAGTGGTACCATCAAATATTCGTATGCTCATAACTTTAGATGTGATGACTTATTTTCACGGTTCCTGAATCCTTGATGAGTCCAACGATACCAAACATGCTAGGTTCGGCCTTATGGTTTGTTCAACGTTGTGATTTAGCGTTTTAACAACTTTCATGAATATCTTCGAAACCATTAGGGAAAATCGAAATCATAGCGGGTTGACTATACGTATTATGAGATTTACGTATTATACTATTACGTATTATGTAAAAATGTTGATAGAAAGTAGCAAAAAAATGCAATCAAAGTCAGCTGTGGGTTATATTTTGTATGCTCATAAATACAAATATCTATAACTCCTAAACTAAATCAGATATTTTCACTAAATGTGGCACACTTATGTATGGGCGCACTCTGAGGGGACACGCAAAAATTGGTGGGATTGTGCCACTTGGTGGTGCTATAACTGAACAAAACATGAAATTGCCTTTTTTACAACTCAGTGTATTTATGGGTTTCAAACCTTTTTGCTTAAAACTGTCTCCAAATGTCTTTACTCATTGTTGCAGTT
>CM031959.1:19943614-19958614 GCA_018749465.1 Paracanthobrama guichenoti | reverse complement strand
CACTCCACATTAACCAGCATTACCCTCAAACATGTGTCCCGCTCTCCTCACACGCACCAGCCCTCGCGTCAAACACACAATCAGTTTATAAGCAGGAAATTCATCGTTTTCGTATGTCATATGTCTTCACATTTTAACAATTTGTTTAAAAGATTATAT
This sequence comes from Paracanthobrama guichenoti, assembly GCA_018749465.1. Taxonomy (NCBI): domain Eukaryota; kingdom Metazoa; phylum Chordata; class Actinopteri; order Cypriniformes; family Gobionidae; genus Paracanthobrama; species Paracanthobrama guichenoti. Next base: position 19,958,455 of record CM031959.1, on the reverse strand, counting down.
ATAATATATGCTTCCTTTGAGAATTTGTTGCAGTGGTCCGTCCACACTGGAAAAACTTTTTGTGGAATTGTTGTGATGCATTACCATTCAAAAGTTTGGGGTCAGTAATATTAAAATAATAATAATAATAATAATAATAATAATAATAATAATAATAATATTTATAATAGGCTACTTTTATTCAGCAATTATGCATGAAATTGATCAAAAGTGACAGTAAAAACATTTATAATGTAGCAAAAGATTCTATTTCAAATAAATGCTGTTCTTATGATCGTTCTATATAATCCAAAAAAAAATCCTGAAAAATAAAACATCACCATTTCCACAAAAATATGATTGATAATCACAAATCCTCATCTGAGAATGATCAGTGAAGGATCATGTGACACTGAAGACTGGAGTAATGATGATAAACTCAGGAATAAATCACACTTTACTGTATATTCACACAGAGAACAGCTGATCTACACTGGAGGAGTATGTCACTGATCTACTGGAGTTATGATTAAATAAATGCAGCCTTGGTGAGCAAAAGAGACTCTTTCAAAACATTAAAACATCTCAGCTATCCCAAACTTTTAACCACTAGTGAATTTGCTATAGATAAAAGTGTCTGCAAGATGTAAATGCATCTAAATGAAACTGATCAAATATGTGGAAAACTCAGACGGCACCATTTCCTGAGAAAAACCCTGAAACAAAGTGGCAACATTTCCCTAGAGAAAGAGAGAGAGACTCGTGTTGGGTCAGAACGTCTGTGATCCCAGTGATAATCAAAAACAACTTTCAGAGCAGAAGTGCCTGAGCCGAGGAGGGAGAGAGAGAGAGAGAGAGAGAGAGACAGTTGCAGGATCCGCACACAGGTGTGTTGACGCCCGGGGCATCTTTGGCTCTGATTTGAGCCTGACTATCATGTCTTTAAGGACGCAGCGTCAGATGTCTGTGAGCTTTACCAGGGCCAAGACAAACCTGCCGCAGTTGTCAGAGCTTGCTGATGCAGCCGATGAAGGTGTTTCTCCCTCTCTCTCCTGCGGTAGATTGGCTGCTGTTGTGCCGCAGGACAGAGATACAGCAGAACAAAGTCTCGCCAAACACACCAGCAGCTGCTACTTGCGGGATCAAAGGAGCAACAAGCGGCCCTTCCTGACCGGCCGCCGCTCCAGGTGTTTGACGGACAGCTGACAGCCGGGCCGACTCGGACCCTCCAGTGGGTGTATGTAGAGCCCGCCTTCGTACGCCAAGATTCACAGCCAATCAGAATGCCTTCTGATGCTTTTGTGGACCAGTGAAATTCTGAGAAAAAAGTGTTGGGACACTTCTAATTCCCACTGTTGTGTCCTTGATCACGTCACAACACACTGAAAACACTGTTGAAACACTGAATGACGTTTAGTCATGTGACGCATATATACACTATATTGGCAAAAGTTCTGGGATGCCTGTCTTTACATACACATGAAGTTTAATGCTATCCCATTCTTAATCCGTAGGGTTTAATATGGAGTTGGCCCACCCTTTGCAGCTATAACAGCTTCAGCACTTCTGGGAAGGCTTTCCACAAGGTTTAGGAGTGTGTTTATGGGAATTTTTGACCATTCTTCTAGAAGCGCATTTGTGAGGTCAGGCACTGATGTTGGACGAGAAGGACTGGCTCGCAGTCTCCGCTCTAATTCATCCCAAAGGTGTTCTATCGGGATGAGGTCAGGACTCTGTGCAGGCCAGTCAAGTTCCTCCACACCAAACTCGCTCATCCATGTCTTTATGGACCAACACTTTGTGCACTGGAGTGCAGTCATGTTGGAGCAGGAAGGGGCCGTCCCCAAACTGTTCCCAGAAAGTTGGGAGTATGAAATTGTCCAAATTGTCTTTGTATGCTGAAGCATTAAGAGTTCCTTTCTCTGGAACTAAAAGGGCAAGCCCAACCCCTGAAAAACAACCCCACACTATAATCCCCCCTCCACCAAACTTTACACTTGGCACAATGCAGTCAGGCAAGTCCCGTTCTCCTGGCAACCGCCAAACCCAGACTCATCCATGGGATTGCCAGACAGAGAAGCGTGATTGGTCATTCCAGAGAACACGTCTCCACTGCTCTAGAGTCCAGTGGCGGCGTGCTTTACTCCACTGCATCCCACGCTTTGCATTGCACTTGGTGATGTAAGGCTTGGATGAGCTGCTCGGCCATGGAAACCCATTCCATGAAGCTCTCTACGCACTGTTCTTGAGCTCATCTGAAGGCCACAGAAGTTTGGAGGTCTGGAGCTATTGACTCTGCAGATAGTTGGTGACTTCTGCGCACTGTGACCCTCAGCATGCGCTGACCCCGCTCTGTGATTTTACGTGGCCTATCACTTCATGGCTGAGTTGCTGTTGTTCTCAATTGCTTCCACTTCGTTATAATCACACTAACAGTTGACTGTGGAATATTTAGTAATGAGGAAATTTCAGGAATGGACTTATTGCACAGGTGGCAACCTATCACGGTACCACGCTTGAGTTCACTGAGCTCCTGAGAGCGACCCATTCTTTCACAAATGTGTGTAGAAGCGTCTGCATGCCTAGTGCTTGATTTATACACCTGTGGCCATGAAGGGATTGAACATCTGAATTCAGTGATTTGGAGGGGCGTCCCAATACTTTTGGCAATATGGTGTACATATCTGTGGTTATACCGTCACTGTCATTTACTTTCATAATGTTGTTAAAAATAAATGTTACTTTTACAGTCTTCATATTGCATTTCATGTACATACTGTATACTTACTATAATACTTGCAATAAATGGGTAATAACTAGGTACTAACCCTGAACCTAACCTGAACCCATGTAGTACCTTATATTACCCAGTATTTTCTTAGGTAAGCACACTGTAAGTACACATACTGCCAAATAAAGTGCAACCAATAATTGTGCCAAAAAAATAAGGTTACACTTTATTTTAAGGTGTCATTGTTACAGTGTAATTGTATATTTAAAATCTGAGTAATATTAATTAACTACATGTACTTACTAGGGTTAGTGTTTGAGGTGCATAATTTACTGTTATTACTATGGTAAATACATGTAACATATGTAACAAGGACACAAATAAAGTGTTACCAAAAATAGCTTGTATTATATTTTACACATGCATAGGAAGTTTGTTTAGTGTGGGCTAAGAGTGTTTTGACACAGAAACATTGGTTTTAAATGTGTCTGGATAAATGTAAACATAGTGACACTGAACTGAAATCTGTCTGTGGAAAACAGCGACAGCGAGGATGAGCCGGTGCCGCAGTGATATTGATTTATTTTAATTAGCAGCTCGTTAAATCGTGTCAGTTTGCAAAACAAACATATAAGTCTGAGTCTGGTTTTCCACTGGAGTCTTAATGAGTGAATGAACCTCAGAACCCAAAAACACAGACACAAACCTACAGACAGACAGACAGACAACGGATGAACAGACAGACAGACAACGGATGTACAGACAGACAGACAGACAGACAACGGATGTACAGACAGACAGACGGATGTACAGACAGACAGACAGATGTACAGACAGACGGATGGACAGTCAGACAGACGGATGGACAGACAGACGTACAGATAGACGGATGGACAGACAGACAGAAGAGATGGACAAACAGACAGACAGACAGACAACGGATGTACAGACAGACAGATGTACAGACAGACAGACAACGGATGTACAGACAGACAGATGTACAGACAGACAGATGTACAGACAGACAGACAGACAACGGATGTACAGACAGACAGACAGATGTACAGACAGACGGATGGACAGTCAGACAGACGGATGGACAGACAGACGGATAGACAGACAGACAGACACAGATGTACAGACAGACAGATGGACAGACAGAAAGACATACAGACAGACGCATAGACAGACAGACAGACAGACGTACAGACAGACGGATGGACAGACAGACAGACGTACAGACAGACAGATGTACAGACAGACGGATGGACAGTCAGACAGACGGATGGACAGACAGACGTACAGACAGACAGAAAGACCTACAGACAGATGGATGGACAGACAGACGTACAGACAGACAAACAGATGGACAGACAGATAGACTTACAGACAGATGGATGGACAGATAGACAGACAGACAGACAGACAGACAGATGGATGGACATACAGACAGATGTACAGACAGATGGATGGACAGACAGACTTACAGACAGATGGATGGACAGATAGACAGACAGACATACAGACAGACGGATGGACAGACAGACAGACGTACAGACAGATGGACAGACGGATGGACAGACAGACGTATAGACAGATGGACAGACAGAGAAATAGACAGACAGACAGACGGACAAACAGACAGACAGATAGACAGACGGATGGACAGACAGATGGATGAATGGACAGATAGATAGACAGATAGACAGATAGATAGATAGATAGATAGATAGATAGATAGACAGACAGACAGACAGACAGACAGACAGACAGATAGATAGATAGATAGATAGATAGATAGATAGATAGATAGACAGACAGACAAACGGACGGATGGACAGATGGATGTGCAGACAGATAGATAGATAGACAGACGGATGGACAGACAGATGGATGGACTGACGGGGTGAAGCACTACTGAGAAAGCGTCTGTATGTAAACACTGAACACACTCCATCTGCAGTGAATCAAGCGGCGGGTGAGCTCATGCTCGTCTCACCGCTCACGAGAGAGAGAGACGGTCTGGACAGAGCACTTGTGTGTGTTTGGCCTGTGGACACTCGTCTGACCCTGTTAGTGGGTGTAAATTGAGGAATTGTTTGCTTTGATTAAACCTGTGCCGCCCTTTGTTAATCTGCGCACACTTCCTGGGTCAAAGTTGATGCGGGTGCTGTTCACAGCCATCGCCGTGTTTCTGTGTTTATTTCATCTATTTATTTGTTTTTGAACCTCATTAAAGAGTAACTTCATTAGTTTTGCTTGGTTGGATCTGTTTTTCTGACTTTGACTGACGAGCAGATGCGCTGTGCTCGAATCCACGCCATCCCGTCAAACGACTGACCCCGCTCCCGATTGGCCGGGCTCTCGTCCCACCCTCCCGCTGTGATTGGCTGGGGCCGGGCGAGCGTCCAGAGGAGGGTGGCTCGGTTTGGGGTTTTTTAGGAAAGGAATGCTGACGACAGGGCCGGTTTCCAGGTGTGGCAGCGGCGCACACACACTGATCACGTGACTCTTTGTGAGGAATTCCACGAGCGGCCCCTGAGACTGGAGCTCTGCCGGCCCTGCCGCTGCTGAAGCCGTGTTTGAAGTGAGGTTTGTGAATGTTGATGCAGCTCCACGCTAGACCGAGGTCAAGTGGCCTCCTGCAGTCCGAGTCCATAACTCACCACCGTGTGTTTGCTCTGATCTCACGTGTGCTTCGCAAACCAGGTGACGAGAACACATGGGGACAAAAAAGCCCAGGAAAAATGATTTCAAACTTTTACAGTGTTGTTTTTATCAAGAGCCAGTGTTATCTGATCTACTTTTATTGCAGCCCTTTGGGATGGTTAATGCATTTTAAAATCCTAATTTTGCTTTCTGAAATGCAAATGCAATATATATGTATAGTAAAAATGCAAACTAATATGATAATATTAAGGATTTTAATGATATATAATAAAATAAATTTTCTTTAAATAAACGTGGCACTTGATAAATGCAGTAAAACATCACGTTTTGTGTAAGAATAGAGAAAATGCTATAGGATTATTTAATTGTAAACATAAAGATTGAATTGTTTTTGGTAATTGAAATGAGTTCATAATTACATGTAATATTATGTCTAAGAGAAGGATGAACAAATGTTCATTTTAGAAAGGAATTACTGATATTTGACTAGTTTTGTTAATTGCATGGTAATCTTAGATCTCCCAAGAACATGGGATTTTTGGTTATTATTTGTAATAAAGTTAAGTGTAAAGGGAGTATCCTGTGCTGTGTCTGTCGCTCTTTGTTGCGAGCGGCAGTAAAGGACACATTCTGTGGCATATCCAGAGAAATGACCCTGCCGTGACCCTTCACCTCTCCTTTAATTATTTGTTTGAAGACAGCATGGGGTTCCCATGCGGAGCGCAGCAGTGTGTGTGTGTGTGTGTGAGAGAGAGAGAGAGAGAGAGAGAGAGTGTGTGTGTTTACACACTGGTTTGACCTACATTATGAGGACATGCCAATGTCCTTGTAATTCAAAATGCAAAATAAACATACTAAATGATTTTTATAAAACTGCCTGTAGTTGTGTGTGATGGGTAGGTTTAGGGGTAGTGTTAGTGTAAGGGGAGAGAAGATACAGTTTGTACAGTATAAAAACCATTACGCCTATGTAGAGTCCCCACAAAGATACTGAACCAGATGTGTGTGTGTGACTGTGTGTGTGTGCTGGCGGGTGTTGTTCTAAGCACACCCCATTAGCAGCTCATGGGAGGAGGTGAAACAGTGTTATCAGAGGCAGGTCTGATAATCTCAATTGGCTTTACTCACACTGATAAAATGCTCTGGGGCCGCGGCGCTGCTGGGCCGCTCCTGCGGGGTTACTGTGGCAACAGTTAGGAGAGGCAAAACAGACACTGTGTGTGTGTGTGTGTGTGTGTGTGTGTGTGTGTGTGTGTGTGTGTGTGTGTGTGTGTGTGTGTGTGTGTAAGAGGTCAGTCCCAGCAGCAACTCTTAAAGAATTTCATAAATCACTCTTCTCTGGTATTTCTGTAGTTTATGAGGAAAGTTTTTTTTTTTTTTTTTTTTTTGGACAAAATATAATTTAAGAAATCATGTATGATCAGGATCAGCTGTTTATTTTGTGATAATGACTTACTGACTGTACATTATGCTGTAATTGCATAACTACTTAGCAAATGCAGCAAATAAATACATGTGCATTACTGTAACACACGGCCGTTCAGAAGTTTGGAATAGCTAAGATGTTTTAATGTTTGTGAGTCATCAAAGCTGCGTTTATTTGATCATAACTCCAGTAGATCAGTGTAATATTCCTCCAGTGTAGATCAGCTGTTCTCTGTGTGAATATACAGTAAAGTGTGATTTATTCCTGAGTTTATCATCATTACTCCAGTCTTCAGTGTCACATGATCCTTCACTGATCATTCTCAGATGAGGATTTGTGATTATCAATCATATTTTTGTGGAAACCGTCATGCATTTTATAAGTGATGAGCATAAATAGAAAGAGAGCGTGGAGTGACACGAGAGAAGGCAGGATCAAATACAGTGTCATTATACACAAATATCTGACCACAGCGTGATAAACTATTACTGCTGATTTAGTCAGTGTGTGTGATGAATTGTACAGGTGTGTGTTCATATGACAGATCATATTTACACTCATTGTCGTTTGGTTGCATCTGAGCGCCTGTCCATACAAGTCCTGTCAGTTATTCCTGTTTTCCCAGCTGTACGTTTAGTGAACTTCAGCATGTCATTGTGAACGCACAGATTGCGGCCGTTTAAGTTAATGGAAGGTAAGAGCATGTACGACGGCATCAGGAGGGATTACAGCTTAAATTGATTCCAGTCCTGCTTGTATCTAATGACCGGTCCCATAGAGTCGCCCTGTGTGCGCTCGCCCTCCTCTTTCATGCGGGATAGCCCCAGCGTGATCCCAACCCTCGCTCTAATATCAAACACATGTGGGCACCTCTAACGCTACCTCCTCTGTGCACCTTTAGCACAGAGTCTCTCCCGGCGCGGGCCGGCCGTTTTGCCTTTGACACGGCCCATTCGGCATTAAAAAGGTTCCCTTGGCTGGCACTGACCTCCCGATGACCCGAGCGGCTCGGCGCTCAAAAGCTGCAGGAGAGAGAGGCCGGGCCGGGAGGTTTTGTGGAGCTGCGCTTATTGGTGATAAAACTTCAGACAGGCTAATTGATGGTCTCGCTGACATAACAATAGCTGCTGAAAGCCTGGAGCTCATTTACAGACAGCTGGAGAGGAGAGAGACCCCTGCCACGGGCCCTTACTAGGGGGCAGGGGACCAACTCAAAGAGACGCTTGTATCGCAGCCCGGCTCCTTCTGAGCGTCTCGTGAGCACTAACACATGAAGAATAATGTTTGTGCATGTGTGAGGCGCGGGTCAGCTTGGTCTCAGATGTTTCTCCTGAAGAGCAGAGAACGTGAATGAATGGCAAGGTTCTCTCAAAGTTATGAACAAACGTTCTTCCAGTAACGCTAATAGAACGTTCATTCAACGTTTTCTGGTCTTTAATAATGTTGTAGCACAAAAAAACATTATTTATATATCATTCATGAAATGTTTTATCGTTTTCTGAAACACTTTAGTTGGATGTTCATCTAACGTTTATTAAATGTTACAAGTTTCGGAATGTTCATAGAACATTCTAAAGTAACATTCCCAGAATGTTTGAAGAATGATGAAATGGAATGTTTCCTTAACGTTCACAAAACCAAAACATTTAAAAACTCTGACTCGAGTCCATGATCATATTTTCTATAAATAAGTGAGACCAACACATTGGAATCCAAATCCAGGTCCAAATTCGAAATGGACTTGAGTCCGAGTCTAGTCTTGTTCTACCTCGACTAAGTTGAGTGTTTCTTCAACTTAAAAAATTAAGTGTTTTAATGCTGCCTTAAAATTTTAAGTTTAGTCAACTCAAATATCCAAGTTTGTCACATTTCAAGTTGACTAAACTTAAAAGTTGAAGGCAGCATGAACACTTAATTTTTAAGTTGAAACAACACATTCTTTTTACAGTGTACAGCACTGCTAATGCTAATAATGCTATCATTCATGAAACGTTTTATCCTTTTCTGAAACATTTTAGTTGGACGTTCATCTAACGTTTTTTAAATGTTACAAGTTTCATAATGTTCAGAGAACATTCAAAAGTAACATTCCCAGAATGTTTGAAGAATGATGAAATGGAATGTTTCCTTAACGTTCACATAACCAAAACAAAACTGTCTAAAACATTTAAAAACTCTGACTCAAGTACAAGCCCATGACCATATTTTCTATAAATAGCTGAGACCAGGCCGAATCCAGATTTTAAATGGAGTCCAAGTCTACCACACTGTAAAATATATTTTTTTTAAGTTTAGTCAGCTCAGATATCCAAGATGTCACTTACTACTTCACATTTCAAGTTGGCTAAACTTCAGCTGACACTTTTTTACAGTGCATTGCTACTAATGCTGAGTGTGTACTTTCAGTCACATGTGAGGCTTGTGATGGCGGGAGATGTAACTGGTCGTGTTTTTCTTGTGTGTTTTCAGGTTCATCAATGCCAGAAGAAGAATAGTGCAGCCCATGATTGACCAGTCAAATCGAGCAGGTAAACATCTTCATCTCATCTGCTCTGATGTTCTCAACACTGTACACGTCCGTGAGCATTTCTACGCCACAACGAGAGCAGACTGAATCTAACTGGATGTTTCTCCATCTCGCTGGTTGGAGGGACATTAGTGCGTCTCAGTGCTAATTGGCCACAGGAGAACTTTACAGTAATTCTGGTTTCTCTTTGTGTTATGCTACATTAGAAAATGATTTGCATAAGCATTCGTGAATTCACATCAGAAACAGAAGGGAAGTTCTCTAGCTCTTGAGTTACTGATGGCTTGATAATGTTGTTGTGCAGATTTGAGTAATAGGCTGTACAAATTAATGTATTAGGATTGCTGCAGTGAATACTGGGATAAGGTTTCTAGATCTCTGAGATGTTATGATCGACTGACCCCAAGAAGAGTTGGGTGGCGTTCGGTGATGCTGGACAGTTGTGTTGTCGTAACCTTCTCACGTCCTGTCGATGCATGTTGGAGAATGACAGAAGACGTATGTGTGTTTGGGATAATCGCTGATTGTCTGGTGTGTCTTCTCTCTTCTTCCCCTGGTGTCCACGTTTGACTTCAATCAGGTTTTCTTCTTGATCCTTCAGTGAGCCAGGGAGCGGCGTACAGTCCGGAGGGGCAGCCAATGGGCAGCTTCGTGCTGGACGGGCAGCAACACATGGGCATCCGGCCGGCAGGTGAGAAGAGGCTTCCTTCACCTCTGAGATCTCTTCTACAGCTTATGTGTTTCTCATAGACCAGGGGTGTGCAGTCCTGCTCCTGCCAGGAGGTTCCTAGTGATCCGAAAGACCTCGACTAGTGCTGGAGCTGAACTCTGCGGGAGCAAGATTGGACACCCCTGTCTTACACAGCAATTGGGGTCTCCTGGTTCACAGATGTTTCAGAGGAGAGCTCAAAAATATCTAGTCTCTCGTCAAATTCTCCCAAGAGCTAATCATATGAGTTGCTGTCCACTTTGATTTAATGGTGTGTGCACACCAATATTCACATCGCGTTACTTGCTCTAGTTAACTCACGGGATAACTTATTTTTCGCGTCACGATGAGGAGTGTTTTCACGATTTCTTTCTGCCATTTTTTTCCCGTCATCAAACATGTTGGAGATAACAACTATTTCTGCTCTGTACCTGTTGTTGAAGTCCCAAATAGCCGAATGCTAACGTGTCTGGGTCCACAGCACCATCCAGAGGTGTACACACCTCATTTCATTGTCTTCAGCGCTACTTCAGGGTAAAGGATGCCCAGTTTGATAACTGGTCAAACGGACTTGTCAATAAGCTCTTCACTGATTGGCTTGAGCACGGCATGCAAATTTTCCACTCATGTTGAAATTTTTAACTTGCGTGGAAGACTCGATTGAGGCGAATATCATGCGTTCACGGCAAACGCTTTGCCCAATTCCCGTCTAGTTGCATCTTTGCATTGACTTTGTATGCAATCTACTCACGCAAATAATTAAATTCGTGTTTGGTGTGCACACACCATAAGAGCAGCACCGTGTTGTTTCCCTTGTCCCTAGATGTGAAGTAACTCTTGTCCCGTGTGTCTGGCGGTGTTGTGTTCGCCGGGATCTGATCGTCTGTGGTGTTTGTCTCTGCAGGTCCTATGAGTGGCATGGGCATGAACATGGGCATGGACGGCCAGTGGCACTACATGTAACGGTTGTACAGTAAAGAAAAGGGGGAAGTAAGTACACTGGGACTCTTTCTCTTCCTCCGCCTTTCTTTCAGGAGTCTTTCCTGTCCATTTCCTGCCAGAAATCCCCTGAAATCCCCAAATAACACCATAGACACTAGGCTTTACGGCCGTCCTGCGATCGCTAAATAGAACGAGTCAGGTGAGACGCAGGTCGTGCAATGTTTCCCGGGAATAAAAACAAGGCAGGAAAGCACTAAAGTGGAATTTATTTATCGCCGCAGCAGCAGCGCGCTCCACGTCTCATGCGGCCAATGCAAATGTTGGACATTTGGGGGGAAAAATGGCATCTCCTGGGGTAGAAGATGACGGGGTGAAATTAAGCGGGCTCCAGTGAAGCGATAAAAAAGGAGAAGTGAAACTGTCCTCAGAGTGACATAAATCCGTCAGGGGAAGGATTGATGCCCAAATTATCTTATATGCAAAGACGGGAACAGCGCAGTACATTACGCTCCCGGAGAGAGATATAGAGACGGCGGGTGACATGGCCATCCTTCACCGGGGGAAGCCGCCTGGCTTTTTCTTTTTTTACTGGGAATTGGAATATCTGCAGAAGGGAGCGGGAAGTCGGCATTAAAGAACGGCCGTGTGTAAATGCGCTTGCGTTCCTCGTCTGATTAAGACGCCCATTATGCTGCCCGCCGGCGCCGCGCCACTGACATTTGAGAAATCAAGACGTATGGCGTCCCAAAGGTGGCAGGGCAGAGAAGATTTTATTTAACACCTCTACTTCCTGCTCAATGAGCCTCAATATAATAACACTTTGCTTGATTAAAAGAACCCTTTATATGTAAATAGACAGCAGTTTCCTGTAGGTCAGGATAGCGACGCTGCCACGGATCCCCCCCTCTCGTTAATAGACTCAGAAACGTGGCGAGCGCCTTCCCTAAAACAGCCGCAGAGACAACATTTGCTCAGCTTGGGTAATTTTTAATACGGCGCATGATAATTTTGAGAGTATTTAATTACGTAACATATTTTATGCTTCATGAGCAATTAGATTAATAGCTTAATACAGAGGAATATTAGCCATCTCTGATTCGATTACACACACACACAATATGCCGTGTTTGCTGTTTAATTACCGAGCGCGCTCAGAGAGGTGTGCTGCTACTAAAGGACGCAGGTCTACATGATGGAGGTTTCACAGGCTTTAATAAACACGTGCATATCTGCTCTGTGAGTGCCTGATGACCCTGGAGTGACCCCACCCCCCTCCTCTAAACGACTCTTGTTAATGCCCCTGGGGTCACGGTACAAAACACGGACATCCTGCATGTGAACTAACTGATTCTTAATCCTCCTCAGCTCAACACTACACATGCATCTCTGCTTGTAGTGTAAAATCTTGTCCTGTATGAGAAGCGGATATTGCGCGGCTCGTTCCGTCCTAATTTCACCCGGGATTCGAGAGCTCTGAATGAGGATGCGTTTTAGGGTGTTTCTGCGGGGTCCACATCACTTTAATGCAAGGGTTTGATTCCCAGAGAATGCAAAGTCAAATGAACTCTACGTCATGTGAAGTGAATCTAGGTGTCTTCTAACGATGTGCACGAGTCGATGCGCCGAGCGCGGCGTTATCAGATGTCTCTGCTCAAGTGTGCTTGGTTTGAAATATCTCCAGCCGTATTAGATGGAGACACGTGGCCTGAATGTAGATTCCCATTCACATGGATCCGCAGAAATGACTAAAAACGCTGTATTATGCATGCCAGACAAGTAACTTGGTGGTCATTTTGTAAAGGAAAACTACGTGCCTGCGCACATACATATTCAAACGCACTTGCCTATAGACTAAACACGTGATGCTTACGTGCATGCTGTCACGTTCTCACAGATTCACATATTTTTTGAAGTTCACACGAAGATGATAACAGTATTGTTTCAAAACTATTTCAAAGTTTGCATTCTCAAGCCACCAAACACCAGCCGCATTTCCATTACCCTTAAAATTGCGCAAATTGAAATTGCGAATTGAAAAAAAACGCCCAATGGAAACACAAAAACTCCCATATATCACAAAGAAGTTTTTACGCCCGCATGAGGTTGTTTTTCAGCCATTTCAAAAAAGGAATATTTCGCAAAACTGCAATGGAAACTGTTTTTCCGCATTTACAGGCCACCTGGTGCAAGTAAAAGTTGATTCTTTACAGATGACGTGGTATGTTTGGACAGAAGACGAGACAGAGTTCTTTATTAAAAGACAAAAGAATTTACAGCAATACTGTATGCTAAACAAAGAAATGCCACACTTTATCAAGACCTTGAAGCAGATATGAGGGAGAAACGCTCAGGAACATCTCACACGCTGCCGCTTCCTTCCATTAAAAATAATGGCTAGTGCGGTGGCTGGATATGTGTAAACCTACCAGCATCTGTGATTTCTGGAATGACTTATCGCAAGAGGAAACAAATTCTGTTTTGGTCTCATAACATCGGCTAATGGAAACGCTGTCATTCCGCAATCGTTTTTTATCGGCAGGCCGCTGTTTTCACTAAATGAAAATAACATTTTCTTAGCGATAGATGATATTTACACTAAGTGCAATTAGCTGTAGATGCTGTTTACTAAGTGAAAATAGTGATATATTCTATTTACGCCATGTATATTGCATTCTTTGCAATGTGTAATTAGATGTAATTTATACTTTATTTTGACAGATACACACTATTTGCACCTCAGTATTGCTGTACATTAACAGGATGCAATAATAATAACATAGAGTGTAAATTATTATATTTATTAAAATTATTAAAGGGACACTAAAAGCCCTCCCTACACCGACCCCTAACCCTACCCAATAAATGCTTTTCTTATTATTAAACATTTCGTTAGGCACATTTTCACTTTTAGAACATTTTCTTTGAATTCTTTTGATTTTTTGGAAAGCAAATGTCTTTCCGATGTGATATGTGATGGGAAAAGGGAGAAGAGCGAACTCTGTAAAAGGCGGATTCGAACCTGGGTCGATCGCGCCAACACCAAGATCTTTGAGCCTTACGCTCTACTGACGCCACTGAAAACGCTGAACGTCTTTTTTAATCTTGTGTGGCCCAAACAGGCGTTGTTAGTCGGAGCTAGTGTAAATAGGGCTTGCCAACAAGGCAATTTGCCCTTTGTGTGAACAGACACTCCGCCATGAACGTCCAGAACGCATTAAAAGTTTCTGTTTTAGTTGAAAATGGTGTCGTGTAAGCGGTCCCAAAGTAAATAACTAATGATTTTTTACAACGGAAATGAATCAATCAAAAATGTACTTTAGCTGGACAATAACTTCTCTCTAGAGCTGCTGTGCAGCCAGAACAGCCTGTCTTCCATTAATCTCCTGTTATCACTGTAAAGCTATCTGTACTGTGAAAAGCACTATATAGATGAAGGTGACTTGACTGTGTGTTTCTCTGGGTCTCAGGTCTGCGAGGCGTGCCGGGGGCGTTCGCACCTCAGCGTGGTCCTGTGGGCATGAGCATGGCATCACCGATTGATTGACCGACCCACCCGCCGAAAGCCTCTCGTCTCCTGCGTTCGTCACACCGAGCTCCTTCACCCTCCGACGCGTGCGGCCATGCTAATGCACAGAGAGCAGAAACGACCACGACTCTTCCGACTCTCCCCGACCACCACAGCGCTGCTGGACCGGCCAACGACCCAAGGGAACCGACCAATACCATCACGGATGAACTGGACAATAACCCCGCGAGAGATTTGTGAAGGAAAAGACAAAGCGGCGAAGCAGAATTAGAAGCTTCCCGTGGAATTCCAGTTTTTTTATCTTGTGAATTTTGTTACTTCCGTTGCTGGA
>CM031959.1:19931114-19936114 GCA_018749465.1 Paracanthobrama guichenoti | reverse complement strand
TCCTCCAGTCGTCTCTCTAGCTCTTGAATCGGCCTCTGACAGAACATTGAGTATCAGTGAATCTGGGTCGGCTGTCAGAACACAAATGCCACTCGCGCCGCTGACCTTTAGGGGCCGGACAGATGGAATCCCCCCAGCAAAAACACAGCAATCCGGCACAATCAAAGCCAACACCCGATGACAGGCCGGTGCTCCTCAGACATCAGGCCAAGAGCGGAGGAGGCTCGTGCTCCTCAGACATCAGGCCGAGAGCGGAGGAGGCTCGTGGTCCTCAGACATCAGGCCGAGAGCGGAGGAGGCTTGTGGTCCTCAGACATCAGGCCGAGAGCGGAGGAGGCTCGTGGTCCTCAGACATCAGGCCGAGAGCGGAGGAGGCTTGTGGTCCTCAGACATCAGGCCGAGAGCGGAGGAGGCTTGTGGTCCTCAGACATCAGGCCGAGAGCGGAGGAGGCTCATGGTCCTCAGACATCAGGCCAAGAGCGGAGGAGGCTTGTGGTCCTCAGACATCAGGCCGAGAGCGGAGGAGGCCCGTGCTCCTCAGACATCAGGCCAAGAACGGAGGCACGTGCTCCTCGGACATCAGGCCGAGAGTGGAGGCGCGTGCTCCTCAGACATCAGGCCGAGAGCGGAGGAGGCACGTGCTCCACAGATACCAGGCTGAGAGCAGAGGAGGCTCGTGCTCCTCAGACATCAGGCCGAGAGCGGAGGAGACCCGTGCTCCTCAGACATCAGGCCGAGAGCGGAGGAGACCCGTGCTCCTCAGACATCAGGCGGAGAGCGGCGGAGGCGCGTGCTCCACAGATACCAGGCCGAGAGTGGCGGAGGATCGTGCTCCTCAGACATCAGGCGGAGAGCGGAGGAGGCACGTGCTCCACAGACATCATGCCGAGAGCGGAGGAGGCTCGTGGTCCTCAGACATCAGGCCGAGAGCGGAGGAGGCTCGTGGTCCTCAGACATCAGGCCGAGAGCGGAGGAGGCCCGTGCTCCTCAGACATCAGGCTGAGAGCGGAGGCGCGTGCTCCTCAGACATCAGGCCGAGAGCGGAGGAGGCCCGTGCTCCTCAGACATCAGGCCGAGAGCGGAGGCGCGTGCTCCTCAGACATCATGCCGAGAGCAGAAGAGGCCCGTGCTCCTCAGACATCAGGCCGAGAGCGGAGGAGGCGTGTGTTCCTCAGACATCAAGCGGAGGAGAGCGGAGGAGGCGTGTGCTCCTCAGACATCAGGCCGAGAGCGGAGGAGACCCGTGCTCCTCAGACATCAGGCGGAGAGCGGAGGAGGCGCGTGCTCCACAGATATCAGGCGGAGAGCGGAGGAGGCTCGTGCTCCTCAGACATCAGGCGGAGAGCGGAGGAGGCCCGTGCTCCTCAGACATCAAGCTGAGAGCGGAGGAGGCCCGTGCTCCTCAGACATCAAGCTGAGAGCGGAGGAGGCCGTGCTCCTCAGACATCAAGCTGAGAGCGGAGGAGGCCGTGCTCCTCAGACATCAAGCTGAGAGCGGAGGAGGCCCGTGCTCCTCAGACATCAAGCGGAGAGCAGAGGAGGCGTATGCTCCTCAGACATCAAGCAGAGAGCAGAGGAGGCGTGTGCTCCTCAGACATCAGGCCGAGAGCGGAGAAGACCCGTGCTCCTCAGACATCAAGCTGAGAGCGGAGGAGGCGTGTTCCTCAGACATCAGGCCGAGAGCGGAGAAGACCCGTGCTCCTCAGACATCAAGCTGAGAGCGGAGGAGGCGTGTTCCTCAGACATCAGGACGAGAGCGGAGGAGGCGTGTGCTCCTCAGACATCAGGCTTTTTTCCCAGCAGCTCTTCTGAGATCAGCAGCTCACACTCAAACATCACATCCAATATCAAAAACATCAAGATTTCACCAAATGTGCCGCTTCACTTTTATTTGCAAACATGAAAAATTATACAATCATTTATGTTACATTATATCAAATAAATGCAGTTCTTTTGATCTTTATATTCATCAAATCATGAAAAATAAAATGCATTATGGTTTCCACAAAAATATGATAATAATCACAAATCCTCATCTGAGAATGATCAGTGAAGGATCATGTGACACTGAAGACTGGAGTAATGATGATAAACTCAGGAATAAATCACACTTTACTGTATATTCACACAGAGAACAGCTGATCTACACTGGAGGAATGTTTCACTATACAGTAGTTTTACTGGATTTTGAAAAAAAATTCACTCAAGTTTTGTCTCAATTATAACAAATGTTCAACTTACCACTGGCTTCAAAGCAATATTTGAGTCACAAAAGTATCATATAAAATAAGTGTGAAATGAAACATTACATCTAGTTCTCTTCATGTAATGACTGATACTCTGTGCGTCTGACGACTGAAGGAACGGGATTAGAGTGAAACCTCAGCTGTGACGTCAGCTAACTGCCAGCAGTGTGTGTGTGTGTGTGTGTGTGTGAAGCAGCACATCATAACACACCTGCTGCTCTGCCGACAGATGAATATGTTAATGAGTGAGCAGAAACAGCTGCAGATCTGCTTCCTGTTCAGACTCATGATGGACTGACGGCTGTACGGCCCGCTCACGGCTCTCCCGTCTCGTGCGTGTTGATCTGGGAGGGTGTGGGATACACTAACCCTCAGCGTTAGAGGGATCGATCGCACAAAACTGAAAATCCCGTCATCATTTACACTCCAAATCCACAGGACGTTCAGCCGTTCACACGTTGTGCTTCTGTTTACCGTCACGTGATGAGCTATAAACACAGGTTGGTAAGATTTTTAATGTTTTGAAAGAGTCTCTTCTGCTCACCAAGGCTGTGTTTATCTGCTCATAACTCCAGTAGATCAGTGTAATACTCCTCCAGTGTAGATCAGCTGTTCTCTGTGTGAATATACAGTAAAGTGTGATTTATTCCTGAGTTTATCATCATTACTCCAGTCTTCAGTGTCACAGTTCTGCTCAATTTTTGGGTCATTGATAATAAAAATATTTTTTTATTTTTATTTTTTATCTTTCTTAACCTAAAGTATTGAATATAGCCCAGCTGTTTTCAACACTGATACTGTATTTTCCAACAAATAAATGCAGCCTTGGAGAAAAAAAAACCTGGATTGTTCCAAACTTTTGAGTATGTGTGCATACTCATGTCAATAAAAGCCCAAATTAAATCTGTTTATCATATAGAGGGATCTTGGATTAAACCGCTCCATTCATATGGATTTATTATACCATCTCTTAATAAACATTTTGAAGCATCAAAGTTTTGGGTAAACAGACGTTCAGAGGATGGCCTGAAATCTGAGGTTTCATTCAAAAATATCCTCATGTCTCAAAGATGAACAAAAGTCTGAGTAAATGATGACAACTCTCATGTTTGGCTGAATTCTGGCTTTAATGCTGTTATAACAGACACTGACTCTAACGGCAGACGCTCATGGATATAAATATGGGCACGTGGAAACATCAGTGAGAGCAGAACCTCATTTACAGTGTCAGGAAGCTCTCCGGAGGAACACACTCGCCTGTTTACCGTGTTTTTACTTCTTTCTGTACTGCATTAAGAGCTTTGTGTTGGGGCCCGTGTGAGGCCCCTGATCCTCCCGTCTGAATCAAGCTCAGTTTCTGCGGTTAGAGGATTATGGGTAACAAATCATGAGATGCTTTTCACAGCCGAGCTCTGGAAAGTTCAGACGGTTTTATAATTGTCCAAACGTCCTCCTTCAGCTCGTGCTTCAGTGTCTTTCTGCTGTCAGATCTGACCTGAGTTTATCCAGCAAACGCAAGAATAACTTTCATATTGTTAGTAATATTTCAGCTGAGCTTTACTTGATTATCCATCACCATTTATTATAAAAATCATGAATATCAAATATGATCATCAGGTTTATTAGTCAATCATCATTGCATTATATGTTTGAAAACTACAGATCATAAAACTGAGCATTTAAACATCATCTTACTAAGACTTATTATCGGCAGATATTGATATTAATACTCATTTATGTCAGTATATAATTTATGTCACAATTTGAAAATCTGGAATCTGAGGGTGCAAAAACATCTCAATATTGAGAAAATCTCCTTTAACGTTGCCCAAATGAAGTCCTTAGCAATGCACATTACTACTAATAACACATTTATGATATATTTACGGTAGGACATTTACAAAATATCTTCATGAACATGATCTTAATATCCTGATGATTTTTGGCATAAAAGAAAAATGTATAATTTTGACCCACACATGTGTTGTTGGCTATTGCCACAGATAAACCCGTGAGCCGCAGCGCTGCTGTTGAGCTCCAGGAGCACAAATGAGCTATACTTCTTTATAAGCATCTAAAGGTTTAATAAACAGTTTGTCGGCCTCTTGTTTGGCATGTCGTGCTGTAGAGGGTTAATGGAGAACAGACAGGAAGCTCTCATATCTCTTATCTCTCCATGGCTCTCAGCAGAAGAGGAAGTTTTGGAGAGCGTCACTCTCAAGATAAACACAGAATCTATGAAGAACTCACAACTTTATTAGAGCTGAACACAAGCAATCACACAGTGAGCCAGCCACCCAGTATCCGAGGGCAGAGAGACGCCGCGTTACCTGCAGGATTTGAGGCGCCGCTGGTTTGATCCCGAGCCGCTGGAGTTCAGCGGGAGTTCATGGCAGATGTTTGCCAGTACGCTTGCGCTGCAGGAAAGCTAAATTGCTTCCGGATTCACATCCCCACCAACAAACGTCCCCGTGACGCCCCCGTCAGCTCCGTGCCGGCCCCTGACACAGGGTTACGATGTCTGAGGGGAAGCCGTCCTTCAGCAGGATCCCTCGCTCACGCTGGCAGTCCAGCTCCGCTATGAACCCGTACCAGTAGATGACCAGACCCGGGCCAAACCTGCACACACGGACAGGCATGTTACGCTTTCTGGGCCATGAGTAAATGCGGCAGGGAATAGTTGTAGAATAGAACAAATGTTAGCAACCATTAACATATTAAAGGATTAAATCCTTTTATAATGGATAGATGATG
>CM031959.1:19856114-19923614 GCA_018749465.1 Paracanthobrama guichenoti | reverse complement strand
CATCAGCATCAGTGATACTGGCCTTCATTCATAAAAACATGCCATTACAACACATATTTAACATATGCTGGCTTTAAACTGTTTCTACATTCATTTGGAGAGGAGCTAAAATTAACATAATATCAGAATATTAAGAACTCACGATTAATTACAGAAAAAGTGATTAATTAGTTCCTTTTTTTATCGATTCCCAGCACTAATTAATATATATATAAATACACGTCTCAACATTCAATCAACAACCCATTGATTGGATGTGGAGATGTGGTGTGGCTCTCTGAAGTATATGCAAATGAGCTTGTGGGGCGGGGCTTAGGAGCACCGAATGATTGGAGAATCCCGCACACCTCACCAGAGAGAAGAGTGACGGAAGAGACACATTTTGAATTAAAAAAAAGGTAAAAGGTAAAAAAAAAAAAAAAAAAACCTACATGGATGAATCATTCATAATACGATCAATAAGATGCTTTTATAAAATAGATAGGATGCATTTTAGTGTTAACCCAGGGTCAGAAATGACCTTTTCCATTAAGGGCCAATATTGATTTTCTACTAACGTCACACGAGATATTTTTACAATTACCTGATTAAACGTGTTTTATGCCTTAAATGTAACCAGTTACTTCAGGATACTACAGATTGTTACCAATACAAAACTGTAACGCCATCTTTAGACTGCAAATCTGCATCTTCATGGCTTGGATGTTCGTTTACACAGTTTAATGCTGCTCAAAATCACATAACTAGGAGATTAATGCAAATTTACAAAGCCTACATGAAGTATATGAATTATAAAATTAAAAACAGGACAGGGCTGCAGTTTTATGACAAAATCAATAATGCTGATTAATGCTGTTGATATTGCAACAATGATTATTAGTTTTGATTAAGTTTGGGAAAGCAGTGCTGACTAACGGCTCTGACTGCTCAACAGAAACGCTCTTTACTAGTCAAAACTAGTCAAGTGTTCTGATACTGGTGTTCCCATCATGCACTGGGGTTTGAATAATTACGGGCTGATTTGGCTGTTCTCCAGCTGTATTTACACCGTTTCATCATTGCTTTTGTTGTTAGGTTTAGTAACTTGTGATTTTGTGACATCTGGAGTTAATTTTCTACTCAAAATGACACATTCATACTCAAAAACGATCCAATGAATGTTACCGTCACTGTGTTCAGGTGTAGATATGGTGTCTGCACACTATCTAGTGTGTTATTTACTCAGAGTAAAGCATAGACTTTAAAAGTGTGGTTTAATTCAGTGCTATATTGTTTGAGTAAAATGTACTGCAAAGGAAACTTTAACTCAACCTTTTA
The DNA here is from genome assembly GCA_018749465.1 of Paracanthobrama guichenoti. Lineage (NCBI taxonomy): Eukaryota > Metazoa > Chordata > Actinopteri > Cypriniformes > Gobionidae > Paracanthobrama > Paracanthobrama guichenoti. The sequence goes on along the minus strand of CM031959.1, from coordinate 19,922,297 downwards.
CTGGCCTAGTTAAAATGACTTATTTTCTTTGTTCATTTCACTTAACTTAGTTAAGTAGAGTTTACTTAATTACTAAATGTGCTCCTGGAGCTCAACGGCAGTCCTGTGTCTCACGGGTTTCTCTGTGGCAATAGCCAACAACAAAATCATACATTTTAATTTATGCCAAAAATCATTAGGATATTAAGATCATGTTCACTTTTAGTAAATGTCCTACCATAAACATATCATAAATGTATTATTAGTAGTAATATGCATTGCTAAGGACTTCATCTGGACAACTTTAAAGGAGATTTTTTTGCACCAAGCCAAATATTGTCCTATCCTAACAAACCACACATCAATGGAAAGATTATGTATTCAGCTTTATATGATGTATACATCTCAATTTAAACAAAATTGACCCTTATGACTGGTTCTGTGGTCCGGGTCACTTAAAAAATATCCGTGCAAAAACTTGCAAAAGAAAAATGAAGTAAATTTGCTGTTTTTTCCAGTGTAGGTTTGTTGGTACACATCTGAATATCATTCTGAAATTAAGAACCTTGTGTGACGCAAATCACCTTACTGTAAATGATGGGAAAGGATTAGGCGATTATAGTGCACAAATCATTCATGACACCATTACTAAACGCAGTACTTGGGTGCGGTCATCGATTCTTCCTTCACTTGGAAAGCCCATATTGAACATTTGTTCAGGATTTCAGCAATGACTGTATGTTTTATTAAGAAGGCTTAAGCTGTTTGGTGTGAATCAGAGGATTGTGTTTTTATTTTACCAGGCAGTTTCAAGGTATTGGGAGCCTTTCTGTTCAGCCACAGTGGTTTGACATACTGGAAATGACTTGGTAAAAAGCCAACCTGATGGCTTCGTCCTCCTGACTAAACCTGGAACATCCCTCACAATATGAAGAGACTCATTGGTGTCCACAAAACCACCCCATCAACCTCAACACAGAGGAAAGACAGAGGGCCGTCACCGCTCCGGTCAGGGCTTTCTCCCCTCTCAGCTGGTGATTAATTGGTGTTTATTTATAGGGCTTGAACCAGGTCACAGAGGGCGGGAGGAACTCAAGGCTGCGAGCGAACCTGCGTCTCGCATGTTTCACCGGACCAGCCCGAGGGCCTGCGTTCAGCAGCACAGTCACGATAACGAAAGGCCTTCACACAAACAGGATGTTTAAAGAGAGCATGAGACACGGCCTCGAACGGACGGCGATAAATAAACAGCGTGTCCCACTCCATAAATATCACAAGGTGAACAACCTGACATCCTTGTCTGACGCTGGTCTCATTCTGTTTGAGCTGTTGTTCTTGAAGACCCGCCAATAAGCAAAACACAATCGCTGTAATTACGCCAGACGGCCGTAAAGAGCGAGCAATCTTCCTTCAGGTATAACTCTGCACGACATGTTTATGCTCCCGCTGATGAGGTTTCAATCCGGACGTGATGTGGCCGTTCGCAGAGGAAGTGAAATTTACCTCCAGTGGCAAAACGATTAAAGCAGGATTAAAGTGCTCTATCTAAAAGCCTCAGAAACAGCCGTGACCCTGCGGACGAGAGGCGCTCTGGGCCTTTACAGCTCACGTCTCATTTAGTCCCATCAGGGGCGGCTAACGGCCGCTCGAACCCTGAACCCGCGACACATATTGATAAGCTCATTAAAGCGCTGGGCTAAAGAGTGCCGCTCTATCCGCCATGTGGCTGTAATTGCATAAATCTGTTCAGTGCTCATTATCTCGTGCTTATGGATTAATGATCGCCAGGCTATCGGTGAGGTGAGACCCAATAAACGCCTGACCCGTCTGTGATAATGACTGTGGAGATGGCACTTCCAGATTTAGCCACATCATTTCCTCCACAATGACAGCATGGAGAGCGTGGAAGGTGACGGGCACACAGAAGTGAAAAAGAGGAAAGGGGAATAAGCAGATCCATAACCGTCACCCCGTTTTAATGACCCTACAAATGCGATTAAACGATATTTTGCGATATTTTTTAAATATGAGGGAAGAACAAAACACTACACAAAATTATTTGGCAAAAAAAGCAAGCTACAGGTTTTATTTTACTATGCAAAAAAAAAAAAAAAAAAAAAAAAAAAAAAAAGAAATGCATAGAAAAACAAAAAGCTGATGGAAAAAGAAAACATACGTGACTACAACATTTCACTGGTTCATAATTTCACTGCATGATGAACAATGATGACCGCACAATTTGGCATGTTTCATTGTGTTATCACAAATAAAACAATTAACTCCAATATATATATATATGTGTATGAACAGTTAATTTGCAAAAACCAATAAACTTCATGTTTAAAAAAAAAAAAAACTGACCGCAGTGTGTTGTTCTCCACATATAGCACGCTCTGAACCCTAAACATGTTTTGTCACAAAAGCCGGTATTGTCCATGGTCAATCACGAGTTCACATTTTATAGCAGAAAACGACAAGCACCCTTGCTGTTTGTGAGCACAAGCCAATAAGTCAGTTTTAGCGAATCAGCGCACAGTATTCAGGTCAGATGACAAGGCTGCTAGTCTCTTCCAAAAGACGTGCTAGCTGGGGAGTTTCATCAAAATGTGTGTATATATATATATATATATATATATATATATATATATATATATATATATATATATATGTGTGTGTGTGTGTGTGTGTGTGTATAATACTGCTGAATTCTGTCATCTATATAATGTTTAATATTGCTCATTAATGGGCTATTTTTACTGCTCTTTACCTACTTATTTTAAGTTAAAGAATGTTAAATATTGCACTTAAATGCAATTACAAAGCAATAGTTTTTGTTTACTCTGAAACATGAAATGTGGTGTTATCTGCTTTTGCTAAAAACAAACTTTGTATATATATGTGTGTAAAAACAACTTTAATTTAGTAAGTTACCTGTATTTTTTGAGTTATTAACTTATTATTACCAACTGCAGTTTGATTGCTATTACTTGGAATGAGTTATTTTTGCAAATGATCTTCATATATACACAGGGCTTGACATTAACACCTGCAACTGCGTGTGTATTTCAGCTGTGGCGTGTGACAGTCACTCGCACTAGCCACTTTGGCAGGTTGAATTTTATTGTGGTCTTCTCAAAAGGCATCTGTTATAATCGCATTGTGCATTTTAACCAATCACACGCGATTCTGTTGAGCTTATGAATGTAATGTCTAAGCATCAGAACCGTTTAGTTTAGTCTTCGCTGAAATGCCAGAGTTTAGTTCAGAGCGGCTCTCGCTCACTGAAATCTGCTCTCTCATCATAAACAACAGAGCAGAGATGTGTGCGATGTACAGAGATTCATTCATCATACAGCGATTGACTGTTTCTGTCTTATTTCAGCAGCAAAAATTGTTTCAAACAAAGATCACAGCTGAACCATAGCACATCCGATGTGACTGGCATAAAGTTGGACGTTCGATATTCACAAGTTGAGGGACCGTCTCTAAAGTTACATACGACATTGGTGTACACGTTTCTAACTTCAGTAGCATTTGAACAGAATGACTTACAGTAATAAAACCAGCTGTAAAATGTTTATCCAGTGGAAAACTACTAGCCACAGCGGCTGGTGAGCAAAAAAGTTTGTCAAGCCCCATATATATATATATATATTTACTGACTTGCAATTATGATTCATATTAGATTCTCAAAAACTGTATTAGAATAAAACAATCCTGTAACAGAAGGACTTTTAATGCACACTGTAAAAAATGAAGTTATGACATGTTTTTACAACTCATCAAAATTAAAGCAATTTTTTTTTTTAAGCCAGTTTTATGCAATTTAAGTTGAAATGCCTTAAACATTCAAGTTTATTGTACTTAATTTAAAGCAGTAACAAATACTTCCACAATGTTTACAAGCAATATTTTTGCATTGTTGTTTTGCATTTGGGATTATTTCTTATATTTCCTTCTGATTTTGTGGTGAAATGTGACCCGGACTAGTCGTGGCAGGTTTCAAGAGATTCACTCAGGAAGTCTGATCATACATACACATGCAGAAATTAAATAAACGGTGGGAAAATAAAGCTGAAATCGCACAGATTATCGCCATTAGACGTGTAAAAGATGACTCTGACAAGCTCTGTGCTCCTGAAGAAGCGCTGCTGCTCAGATGAAGACCCATGATAAAGCCTCCGGTCTGTCCCCGATGGACTGTGGGCTCGTAAGAGGCTGACCTTTCACCTTGCGCCTCAGATCGAGTGTCGGGTGACCTGCAGTTCAGTCTCCATTGACCTCAGTGCTGCTTTCCATCACATAAACGGGCAAAAGCTTTCATTAAGAGCTCCTGCGAATTCATTAACAGACTCTTTAGATTATATTACAGCACTTCATTTCACTGATGTGATGCATGAAATGGTCCATAATAAAAGAGCCAGTCCAAAATAAATGATATCTACTGAAAACAGCACAATCAATTAGTCAAGACAAATGAGTAAAAAACAGTTAAAACAACAACAGCCGCTGTTGGTTTCCAGATCAGCACGTGGTGTGTCCGTGGGATTATCGGCTCCTGTAACCTGTTACATGCTGAACTCCCAGCAGCCCGAGTGAATAATTAGCCGCTCTCTCTGGGGGCATCCAAACAAATCCCTCCGAATGGTCTCCATTCGGTGTCGGGCTGGCTGTAGCGTCTAATCCTGCTCTTAACCCTGCCTGCTAATGTGTTTCCAATTTGTGACGAGCCCTCTGTAATCAGCAGCCGTTTGCAGTGTAACCCGAGCGCAGGCGCCGCGGTGCTGGAGTGACCAGCGGCTCCAGAGATAAACAAGCCGCCGGGACGCCTTCCCATGAACACGCTACAACAGCAAGAAAAGGCTTTCTTTCTCAATGATCAGCTCTGAATCTCTGAAACCTCCATCAGGCTTGCACCGCAAGAGTTTATTTTTCTTGTTTTAAGCAGAAACTCGCTTCATTTTGATACTTTTTTTTTCTTCTTAATTTTGCTTCTCCAGTAAATCTATCATGATTTAAGTATATTTAGATGTTTGTACTGGAAAACAGGACAAAAATACTGAGGAAAATCATCTTTTTTTCACTGCACTGTAGGACATGAAACTATACATTCATAAATACAGTCAAACCAAAAATGATCCAGACACAGATTTTACTAGTAGGGGTGTAACGATATATCGTTAATCGATATATCGCGGTACAAAAATGCACCGATATGTATGGTTGATGTAAACGATATAATTCATGATATAGAGTTGATTTATCCAAGGCTCAACTGACTGTATTTATAAAGGTATAATTCACCCAAAAATGTACATTCAGTCATCATGTACTCGCACTCATGCAGTTTCGTTTAACTTCCAAACACAAATGAAGATATTCTTTATGAAACCTAAGAGATTTCTGTCCCTCCATTTAAAAGGGGTCATGAACCGGCTCTTTTTTTTAATATATATATATACTGTTGAGGTCAACTAATGACGTTCGCATGGTTTTTACATTCAGAAACATCATAATGAATAAGTAATAGGCAATTTTCTACACTGGTTTTGAGGCTCTCTCCTGGAACGCTTGGTTTTAATGGGCGTGCCGCACTGAAGACTTGGAAGTAAACGCCCACTGCTATGATTGGATAATATTTGCATATTTAATGAGCTTCAGCTCCCCCGTGAGCACACGTGAGGGATTGTTTTGAAGTGTGTGGGGAAACGACAATGATTTCTCTCTCATCCACCCGCAATTGATTGGAATGTTATGTTTTTATTACTTGGCCCACCCGATTAGTGGATATAACTGTGAACCGTGCATCACATACACACACACACACACACACACGCACAGGCACGCACAGGCGCGCACAGACGCGCACAGACGCGCACACACGCGCAGACACGCGCAGACACGCGCAGACACGCACAGACACAGACACACACGCACAGACACGCACGCAGACACGCACACGCACACACACGCACACACACACACACACACACACACACACACACACACACACACACACACACACAGACACACGCACACGCACACACAGACACACGCACACGCACACACACAGACACACACACACACACACACAGACACACACACAGACACACACACACACACACGCACACACACAGACACACGCACACGCACACACACAGACACACACACAGACACACACACACACACACACACAGACACACGCACACGCACACACACAGACACACACACACAGACACACACACAGACACACACACAGACACACACACAGACACACACACAGACACACACACGCACACACACAGACACACACACACACACACACACACAGACACACACACAGACACACAGACACACACACACAGACACACACACAGACACACACGCACACACTGCACTGAAAGTGTGAGTAAAGCGTGTGGGAAAGAAATAAAGTTTACAGAGTTTCAGAGACATTACTACATTAAACGACTATATATAATGTTGAATATAAATGTATAACAATGCAATGGCCTGATAATAATACAATAATAATAATAATAATTTTAATAATAATAAAAAGAATAAAAAAAAAAAAACTTTATTTTGGCTTAAAATATTACGATGCATATCATATCGTGAGTTCAGTATCGCGGTTTGTATCGAATCGTGGCATACGTGTATCGTTACACACGCGTGTGCAGGACACTATAGTTCATTTCTGTAAGTGAGGAGAGCAAAATAAAGTAAACGGTGACACATTATACCCAAAAACTCTTCATACAGTGACTAGCAGTAAAATATGGGAGCAGGATGATCCAGACACTGTTTTTTCGTGTGACCTTTGACACCACAGACTGAATAAAGTCTGCTTGCTCATTGGTTACTTAACTCTGAGTTATTGTCATATTTTATTACCACTTTATAAATTATAGTGTATAAACTGTGATCATGTGAGAAAATGAAGGTATCAGAATAAATGTAGGTTTCACTGTATATTATTGCTCTTTATATCAAGTCAGATATATATTTCCTATATAATTGTATCCACAAACTCACATAAAGCAATGTATACTATACGGCAAATCTTGGCTGTGTGATAGTTTATCATCGCAAAATCTAACTATATTATTATCATCCAGCTCTAATCTGATAAATGCAACTATAATGCATGAAGATATTACGATATTATAAAATTAACATCATGATTTTGACACTTTATTTGTGTCCTTGTTACATGTTACATGTACTTACTATAGTAATAACAGTAAATTATGCATAATTACATGCAACTAACCCTCAAACCCTAACCCTATAGTAAGTACGTTAATTATTATTATTCAGTACTTAAATATATAATTACACTGTAACAATGACACCTTAAAATAAAGAGTAACTGAATGTCTAAGTATTTCTAACAGGTGAAAATAATGCGGAAACAGAGTTGAAATTGGTATGATATTGTTGTAAGATTTGTATGGTGACCAAAATCCCCAGACATTGTTTAAACTAGCTACTTAAGCTTTACCTCTAATAGTCTCACTACAAATAACCAGGATTTGTGTCTCTAATCCTATAAAAAAAAACAAAAAAAACATCCTGAGACACTAAAAGCTTATTTCAACACTGAATCTGAATCACTGTGTTCCCAGAGGAAGAGCGCTTATGAATAGGTGTGCAAGCTGGCTGTCAGACAACCAGGAGAAAAAACACAGGAAAGGGACCCTAAAAATAAGCGAAGCCCATCCAGAGAGCGTCCAATGAGAAAACAGGTCTGGCTCTTGTCCAAGTCGCCACCTCTGCTTGTGTAACTGCGACTAAATCAACATGTCAGTGCCTTCGTGCATCTGAGCGCTTCCTTCACTCCAGAATCCTGATAACACTGAGCCGGCGTGGAAACGGCCCTTATGTGTGTGTATTTATATGATCCTGCCCACTCAGGGCATCAAATCATGATCTGGCCAGCAATCAGAGGGTGAAGCTCAATGCTCGGCACTCTGGAGACCCATGGGACCCCGCGGGGCCCGTCTCACCGGTCAGCCGGACCCTGAATGTCTGGGTGGGAAACCGAGACCTCTCACACTCACATAAACACACCGAGTCAAAGAAAACAGCTCAGTTCAACGGTTAAACACTGCATCTGATGAGAGGATTTCACAAAGCCCTCAAACACTTCTGATGAAGACATGGCAGAAATAAAGACACTTGCTAACACTTCATTTTACAGTGTCCTTGTCACACGCGTCACATGTACTTGTAACAGTAAATTGTGCATATTTACATGCAACCAACCCTCAACCAAACCATACCCTATAGTAAGTTGTTTGACATTTATATTTCTCAGTACTTCAATATATACTTGCACTGTAACATTAGTTACATAGGTTACTAAATAGGTTTCCATTGACGTTTGTTTTTTGTGAAATCAAAATGTTTACTGATATAGCAGATTGTTTTTTTTGTTGTTTTTTTGCAAATGTCGACAACCTTTTTTTTACGTTTAACTTTAGTTTACAGATTCTATGGCGATACTTCAAATGTCTTGAAAAAAACTGTTTGGAAACTCTTAAAGCGTAATTAATGCAAATAAATGTGATGTCACATGATAGAATACTATAGTTACTGTTTCTCTGTTGTTCAACGCACATTAAATCTATTATATTCATATTATTAAATTGTATATTAAATGATTTTATCACTATTGGTACGTGTTGCCTCTCAGACATCATTCATCCTTATTTTTGTAATTTTGTCTGTTTTTTTACAATCTAATAAAAGTTCATCAGAAAAATAACAACTGCACCCATTTCTGAATATTGATCTAAATAGCTTTTATAACGAAGTAAAAAACTAACCGTCATTACCTGGACGATGCACAACTGTTCTCACGTTTCAGGTTCAGCCCATTGTTTAGGTAATTGTGACTTATCTCCCAATTTTGAGTTAAAATCTTGCATTTGCGAGAAAAAAAAAAGTCAGAATCGTGAGATTTTTTTTTATTTTTAGACGTGGAACTCAATGCATTAAGAGCAGGAAGTGAAAACTATTGATCAGGATGATGTGTACCTTTGTCTTATTTTGTTTAAAGATCATATTCAGATAGCAAATAACTACATGTTTCCCAGAAGACAAAATAAGTACATCTACCCTGTTCAAAGAGTTTACACACCCCAGATCTTAATGCATCGGGTTTCCTTCTTCAGCAAGGATTCTTGTGGAAAACTCATGTTCAAAATAAAATACAGAGAAAAGCCCAGTCCTATGTTTGCGTTACATGCCTTATTAGGCATTTAGATTAAGTTACAGCATTTGTGTAATCTAACGAAATACATTACAAATGACTTTTTAAATCTGTAGTGAAAAAGATTTTAGCCTTCCCGGCCCTGGTGACCGAATGTCCGGCTGAAGCAGCACTGCAGATAAAAGCTGCTCAATGTTTTCACTCACAAGCTGCACTGCAAATCAGATTTCATTGTCGTCTTAAAAATTTGCAAAGCAAACAAATCTGAAGTGGGTGAAGAGTCCACCTCTGGGCCTCCGAAGCCTGCGAGACATGAGACCGCGGCTAAACTAATTATCCAGAGGATCAAACTGGACCTTAAATACTCCAAACACGGAATAAAGGAATCAAACGGCGACAAGGAGGGGTCACGGCAAAGCCAAACAGCGTCCCTCGGGCGGTCAGGACTGATTGTCAGTCGTTTGGAGGTTGTTGAGGTTGGTGGGCTCAGGGGTTTGTCAGTCCGACAGTTTAACCCTGTTTTCAAAAGGAAACAAACACAAGGCTCTCCGAGGATGACAGCGCTGACCTTTCAGAGCTTAAGGAACGGGAAGAGGAAGGGGGGCAGAGACGTCAACATGAGGCTTGCTTCTGTGCAGAATTTAAATCAAATAGATCTTCCTCTAAACACACATTCATATATATATATATATATATATATATATATATATATATATATATATAAAAATATATATATATAGGCAACACTTGCAATAAATAAAACAAACTGATCCAGGTTTACTGTGCCACTACAAACCAGACCCTCTGTTTTTAAGTGGAAGTCGTTGTTTAGGTTTCAGTCGATGGTGTTTAGATACTCCATTGGTTAAATGTCTTTTCACTATACAAATATGTAGGCAAGAATCCAAATCAACTATTGTACACAAGCGCTTGCGTAGCCGCTCTCCCTCATTGACATATGAATGGAGGTGAACGGAAGAGTAAATCCGGCGTGACCAACCCTTTCGAGAGGGTTTTCAGAAGGATTTGAGCCGCTGTCCCGCCGGAGAACGCCTTTTAAACTCCAATTCACTTCATCGATTTGAATTAAAGCCGCAAAAAGATGTAGCACTGCAATTCAGATTTGAATTTAAGGTTGCAGAAATTAAATTAAACTCAGAAAGATTCATGTAAACGCCATGTTTTAGTTACACAATTTAATTGTAGTAGTCTTTAAGTTTATACAGAAAGAGCAACGGACTGACATGCTGACGGATTTTAGAGCGCTTTAATTGTTATTTTTTTATTTAAATCAAATGAACTGATTGCTAAGCTGAATAAATTGCAAATAATATCAATATTTGCTGACAAAAGCACCCAAATAAATGCAATTCACAGACATTATTTGTGGTGTGTATAAATCATTGAGTAGATGAAAACCCTCTTTAGAAATCAATGCAGTTTTTGCTGATTTCATATCACGGATCAGCTGATCGCCGGACTTCATTCCACAGTGGTGTTTTTTTGTTCATCAATTTGTGAAGTTGACAGTCAAAAAATAAATTGTGTCATCATTTACTCATGTCTTTCCAAAGATTTTGGTTAATCTTTGAAACATGAATGAATATATACACTGTCAGAAAAAAAGGTACATTGCTGTCACTGGAGCGGTACCCTAAGGTACAAAACCGAAAAGGTACCAATGCGCACTCTTAAAGTACTAATATGTACCATTTAGGGGTGAGTAAGGTACAAAGATGTACCTTTTCACTTTTGTACCTTAGGGTACAGCCCCAGTGACAGCACTGTACCTTTTTTCCTGAGAGTGTATTTTAACAAAACCTTTCCATTGAAAGTCCATGCAAATAAATCTTATGGCACCAAATAAGGTCATAAAGCATCATAAAACAAATCCATATGAATGGAGCGGTTTAATCCAAGTCTTGTGAAGAGAAGTGAAAGCTTTAAAATGCACTGTAAATAAATACTCAATGCTCAAATAATGAATTGGTTTGAGTAGAGCCAACTCAAATTAAATGAGTTCAATCAAATAACCTTTTGAGTCTTTTTCTTTTGAGTTCACAAAACCAGGGCTGCGTTCAGCCCCGACAAAACGTTTTTTAAACGGAAACGGTGCTGCGCTGAACACCGTGTTCTGATGACGCAAGAGTTGCAACTATGGCAGCTGAGAAGGCCATTCTTTGCGTTCTGTATAAATCTGTATAAATAAGTGTTTAATAGGCTACTGCAAAATACACTCGATGTTACAGTCATCCAGAATAAAAGAGAACATCCCAGTCGAGTGAAGGGATTTGTGGAAACTGTGATCCCTAATTATTGTGATCCAACATTTGCCTCGCATTTTAGGATGAAAAGACAAAGGTTTCAGGTTAAGGATAATCCACTTCCTACCTCCGAGACTGTTATGATCTATTTTTATTGTGAGTATTAGGCTTATCATATATAATTTACCATTATATAATCAGAGGAGTTTAGAAAAGTTTATGAAAGTGTCACTCCACAATACAATAGCAACACACTGTATATAAATATGTATAGTATTTTTATGGACCATTGTGCGAGCTGTCTCTTCAATACCGCACGGTTTATATACATGGTGCTGCTGATTGGGCTGACATATTTAACACACCCACCAAACGAGAGAAAATGCATCTCAAACCCGTTGCACACCGGCAAACGAAATTGGATCTCACGCTCTCAACGCGCACGACCGCCCACTCCGCGATGACGTAATTTTTGCAGTGCGTGCACGAGCCGTTCCTTTGCGCCGCTGATAACAAAATGTGTGACACTTATCACCGTGGCCCATTTCTCAGCAATTCTCTATCGCATCGCTGCTTGCAACAAACTCCCTCCTCCAACCCCAACTCCACCTTTACCCGTTTAATTTGCTTCGTTTCTTTCTGTAGGTCTCTACATGGCAAGCTTTTCTCTCATGTATTGTCTACATTCGCATAATGTGAAATTGTAATTACATATGCATATACTGGTTCCATTCTGTCCCCCGGGGGGGCTGACTTGCTGCTCTCCCCGCTCTGTCCAGGCGCGGGGAGTTCTTGCCCAGAACAGAACCATACCGCCAACACTAACTATATGCTTTCATTGTCAACAACGATAATAAACAATATACTTGACGAAGAGGTCCTGACTGAAAAACCCTTATTGTAACAAATGCTATAGTTAAACAATTACAAGAACAATGTGTTAGTTTTAAGGCTGAGTACAAGTTAGAAAGAGCTTTAAAATATGGACCTTCTTGAATTATTGACTAAACAATCCCCCCATAACCACGCCCCCCCAACAAAGCCCCGCCCCCTTTGGTGAGTACCACCACTTTATTTTTTCCACTTCAAGCACTGCTCAAAACTGACACATTTTGAGTAATCTGAGCGGTTTCAATTGTTTTGAGTTATGAATTTGTTTATTTTAATTTAGACTAACTTAATTTAACCAAAACTGGGCTGGGATTTCTATTTCCCAGCATGCTTTGCCATGACAATCAAAAGGGACAGTAAATGCTAAAATCATATTAGTGTTATATAATGTTTTTTGTCCAAGATTAATGTTAAGTTGGAGATTTAGTGGTGTTTAATGTTTTGCTATGCTAGTTTAGAAGAGCTTCTGTTATGTTGGTGTTTGTAGGGTTATTATCATGTGACGAGTGGAGCATGAGCTTAGTTTGAGTACAGATTTATGTTAAATGCTGCATACTGATACCGATTTTTTTGAGGCTTGCCAACTTATTCAGGTTTACAGTGTCTCTGTGTGTGTTTATAAATGAATAAACACTTAATTTAAATCTGTTAATCATATATAGTGATTGTATCTCTTCACAAGACCTGGATTAAACTGTGCGATTCATATGGATTTGTTTTACGATGGCTTTATAACCTTTTAGATTTCTGTTTACATGGACTTTAAAATGGAAGGACAGAAACCTCAGGTATATACATGCATACATCTTTTGTGTTTTGAAGATTAATCAAAGTGTTATGGGTGTGGAACGACATGAGGGAAAATCTCTAGTGTATGATAGGACTTTGACTCATCCAGTTAAAGATCAAGTGTTTGATATTTTGAGCTGATTCTAGAACATAATGGGCCCCATCACACACCCATTGCAATGTGACGCCAGGCATGACAAGTCTTTTCTGCTAGTCTCAGCCCGACGCAGTTCTCATGTTCATGTCCAGCTCTGCGGTGTTTAAATATCACTGGCGCATCTGTTCACCCATGGGCGTCTGGTCTGAACACCAGGTGTGTTCAGGAGCATTGCTGGAGCGTTGCTATTGAGAGGAACTGAAAACCACTGACCATTGACCAACACAAACCTGCTCTAAAGTCAATAGCGCAGTATTTGTGTTAGTAATATGAGTCTATAGGTGCACAACGCACATACACTGATTATTACACACAGGCTAAATATTAAAAATAAAAGGATTACAAGTGTAAAAGACTGTCAGTGTACATAAAGATAAAAATGCCTGTCATAATGGACAGTCATTGCATGTATCAGAATTGACTATTTGCAGTAATGGCGAATGAAATACTACTTAACTAATCGTGGCGATATACACGTATTTAAACTGACGCATCAGGTTAAAATGGCTTTTAAAGGGAATGGGAGATGAGACTCTGATTGCACTTTACGCCCAAAAAACACCCATGACTCATTAAGAGACGAGGAACAACCCTTTAGACTATGTGCCGGGTGCGCAGACTGTCTGTCGTTAAACTAGCAAAAGTGGATTCAGACACGTCGTAAGTGCACCTGCGCCGTGAGCTTCAGACCATGGGCTCAGATCAGTAAAATAGGGCCCTATGTTTTCATTTGTCACGCACCTCAGAGCAGCGACCTGCGTGTTTCTGTGTGTCTGGTAGTGTGTGCGATCCTCAGTCATTTAGTGAATCATGTCCAGTTTTTCCCAGTCAGCAAGTGTATGATGTCTAGTGTTTGAAAACCTGTCGTATTGTGCTGCACTCCGTCCATGTGATCGTGAACACTTCGTCCTGTGTGTTTGATGAGACAATATTCAGTAATATTATCAATTTAACTGCACTGACACCATCAGATGAGAACAAAACAATCTGAATAATGGCATGATTAACATTTTAAACACAAGCTCTAGTTATTGCATGTTCTGTTGCACCAAATGATATTTAAAAAGAAACGCATACACACATTCACGTTAAGTGTACAAACAGTGTGTATGAGCGGCAGGCGTCACAGTGTCAGCTGCACTTGTGTCCTCTGTTAAAGCTGAAGCGAAGGCAGCCTGCAGACATTTATTCTGCTCTGATGTTCCTAAAACACTTGGGAAAAAAATCAAGGCCGGAGCCCTTTTCACTTTTCGCCTCAAATTGCCTCATCTCTCTGTCAGGGAGCCAAAGGGGACTCCATTAGAGCGGTCCGGAGCGCAGACGCTCCCCCACGGGCGCTCCATTTAGCCGCTCGCTCTGCCCCGTGAAGCCTGTCCACATCAAATTAGAGCGGCCCCCGTCCTCTGTATGACTGATGCCACGGGTCCCGCGCTTGTCACCGGCTGTCAACCGGACGTGCGGTCTGGGTACATATAGCTGACAGGTAATCTTAATGTCTTCAATTAGCCCAATTAGTTCTGTCATAAACAATTTGATAAGTGCTCAAGCAACACAAACACACACACACACACAGATCATGTGCGTTAATGAAAGGCATAATAAGGTTCATCAGTGACAGAGGGTCACGGTTTCCCTGTTTTGGCGATGCGCTCTCTGCTACCTGCTCTCTTGAAATTGTACCATCTCCTTTCATTAGCACATCGCAGGCTGAGCATGTGAAAGCCTCTGACAAAACTCATTTGAAGGGACGGCCGGCAGATTGCCTGCAGCAGGTGCGGCGAGGAGATAAAGCGATGGTGCCGCCGCGCGTTCTTCTGTTAGGGTGGAAATGGGCTTTAGGAGTAGACGTGCACCACCCAAACACCTACATGTAAAAATACTACAGATCAAGGTCCCCATAGCCTGATGTTTGGTTTGGTGTCTCCTTTTTTATCAAAGACTGATGTGAACGCCCACGCCGCCATTACACGTGTTCCTATTGTACTGACATCCACGACCTCTCGGTGCTCACACACACTAGGCCAATATTAACATGCAATCTCTACACAGAAACACAATGCAGCTCCAAAGATTTGGCTTCTTTTAAATTCTAAGCACAAGATCTGAAGAATCCGTCCAAGAAGGCGAAGGCAAGAGCAATGTTTTTTTTTTTTTTTTTAATAAATACATTTCGTTCAATATTGAAATGTAAAAAGAAAAAGAAAAAAAAAGTTCAGTCTTGCACTAACAAACAGACCCCGTTTATTTATTTTGAAATGTATATACTTCATATAGGCTATGTAAAATTGCTAGGGCTGTCAAGCGATAAAATTTTTTAATTACATTTGCGATTTAACCAAATTGATCGCAAGATAATCCATTTTGGCTGAGAAAAGATCATTTAAAGTCATTATTGTGTTAGATGAGAAAAGCATTGAATAGACATTACAAAAGATGGCTTTAGAAAGAAATATTTTGATTCAACAGAATTAATTCCACTAACTTTTAAGGCTACATTGTGGCCATAAAATCTTTTTCAGACTGCATCTGAAGTGGCATTTAAGTATGTTTACACAGAATATGAGTGAAAAATGAAATGATAGTCTAAATATGAAATGAAAACCGACCATTGGTGGCCGGTCATTGAATCATTAATTCAACCGATTCATCCAAACGGCTGAATGATTCAGGTACGAAGTGACTGTCTTTATGAATGAGTCATTGAATCATTAGCTCACCCGATTCGTTAAAAACCACGAATAACGCTGTGTGATGCACAACAGTTCTACTGTGGCTTTGTTTGGAACTATTTTAATTGGTGAAATTGAGCAAAAACAGACAATACTATGTCTAAAATCAGTATCACATTTGCATTTGTGCCGATATTCCAAAAAAAAAAAAAAACCACTATTGCTTGTGTGATATTGCTAAACTATATCATATAATATAAACACAAGACAAAAACCCACACAGGTGCAAATGCACACAAATGACATGTCAGATGCAGCTTCTGTTCCATCTTTGTGGCATAAAGATGACTTTTGTTGATGTTTATACAATTGGTAACAGTCAATAAATTATTTGTCCTAGGCATATTTAATAAGCGAATTATGAAAATTGCCAATACAAAGGTAAAAAATGCCCTTGCAAATCAATTGCAGAAGCAAATATTAAAAGGCAAAGTTAATTTCTGACTCTGCACCAATATTTGTCTGTGCTGCGTATTTTATGCCTAGAAGAGTACCACAATATTAGCTTAGCAAAATGCAGAAGTCTCAAACCAGATGAGGTTCATGTCAGGTAGGATGCCCCTTATGTAGACAGAAGTGTTGTCAAAAATATTGCGATTGCGATAAGTATCGATATCTGAAATTAATCTAATGATCATCTTCTGCAGTACCGATGCACCAATTCTAGCAGCACGTTCTCGCACTCTTCTCTCCGACGGTGAATTGACACACCCGCCGCTCACTCACTCGTCTCATTCGCTCTGGTTGAATAGTATTGGCCCGAATTTCTACGGGTATTGCGCATAATTGTACTAATTCTCGCAGGTTTGCGCTTACACCAAAAGCGCACATAAAGCCGCCTCTCAAACAGCTTGCGAATACCAAATTGAGCTATTTTTCATGGCTTATTGTGCTTAAACAGTCAAATACACACAAATGAATGTCAAAATGCCAATCATGGCAAATATTCAGGGAAACGCAGTCAGTTTTGGAACATAAATAGTTGTGTATCGGTATACTGGATCCGTGCATTAACTCTTAAAGTGACAGCAGCCTAATAAACCTACTGTCTGTCATTAATGTTAATCAAAGAACAGACAGAAAATCACTCACTGCTCCTGACTGAATAACCTTCGTGACTTTAATTGTAAGCATTCATGGGTATTTAATTGTTACAGTGACGACTATCCAGGGTTTATATTTGATTGTTTTAATTTCTTAAAACTTAACTTAAAGCTGTGTTTATTTTATTTGTCTCTATTCGATTGTGTTTATTTGTGCTATAGTTTGCAATTTGTTCTTATTCTTTTTTATTTAGTTCAAAATTTAAAATAAAGCCTCTGCTATTGCAACAAAATTACCCAAATTATATATATAATATGGCCATTTTCTCTGTGGTATCAAAAATGGTATCGAACATTGATATTTTTCAAGGTATCGTATCAAAGTTAGATGACAACACTAGTAGACGGTGGTTGATATTTCTGAGCAGAGCTGAAGCAGCGGTCAGCATCTACGGGTAACACGGACAGGTGTCCCGTGAGCGGCAAGGGCCATTACGGCGCCACCCTACCACGAGCGACAAAAAGAAGGATGGGAGAGAAAGGCCGTCACTGGGAAGTTGTAATAGGAAATTGCTCTTGGCAACTATTTGTTTAGTACCCGAATCTCTTTTTTTTGTGCCAACACAGCGAGCCCCTTTGGAAAATAGGGCAGCTCTCCCTAATGAGTAATCTATTTCAAAGCAGTCTTGTCTGGGCATGACAGTTTACTGAGAGGCTTGAAGAACTGGTAATTACCAGTGTTACGGGGCAATTAATGCATATTACACTGCGCCACTCGTGGCGGCAACTGTCAGCTCCCCAATAAAAATGAGCACTCTTCAGCTACAGGGTGACATTAATTGGGCCTTTAATGACTATGCACAGGAACCGGGCCAAATAGGAACAAAACACAGGACTCCGGCTGACTCCAGCAAAGGGCTGGAAATTGTACTAAAAATGAGATTAATTGCTGTTGGGGGGGAGGAGAAGAAGAGAGGAAGAATAAAAACGGGATGAAATTACAGGGTTCCGGGAGCAGGGACTTCTAGCCGCAACTGCAATTCTCTCAATTGTCTTATGTATTCTGTATGTTCAGAAAGGCCGGCGACGAGTCCGAGGTCATTGAGCCACAGCTGCTCATGGGACATTTGCTTTAGAAAAGCAAGAGTACCCGTGGATTTGCGTCCGGTGGTGACATATCTGAAAAAAAGTCCAGAAGTGAGAAGAGAAGACGTCCATTGTGTTGAACAAAGGGCCAGAATAACATGCAATCTCTACATTGAGACACGCGGACTCGAAAGGCCAGCAGCAGCCACACTGAAATGCACAAAAGCTCAAATTTACAAGAACAATCGACCCAAGACCGCGGAGAAAGCAAGAAATACATTTTAGAGATATATTTCATTCAATATTGAAGAACTAGCTCAGCCTGATTAAAAATGCACCAAAATTTGTGTGCGCTGAGGTGTATTTTATGCTTAATACAAATGGAAAAAATTGTTGCAGGATTGAAACAATTGGCAACATGGTTGAGGTCACTGAGACGAGCGCTACTGCTTTCTTTAGGCTGGGGATTTGCATCTGAAAACAGTCGGCAGTGTTTGTGTAGAGCAACAGATCCACTAGAGAAGAGTCCATTGTGTTGGATGAAGGAACAGAATCAGGTTAATTAACGAGGCCTTGGTGGTGAACACACTCCAGTCTGAAGAGCTCTTAAAGCGCCTGCTCATTAGCTCATCAGCCGTCATAAGTAGCCCTGGTTTGAGCTGTTTATCCTCCACCGGCGCGCACCAACCAAAAGCAAACCATTTGCATGCGTTTTTGATGTGGCGTTCCCGCAGTATTTTTAATACGGAGCATGCACTAGTGCTGTCACGCTCGCACTGTCACCGGCGACGACAGAAGCGCCAGGCTTCAAAGCCGCTTTGCGCCGGGAAACAGAACGAGCAAATATTTGAATTGCAAAACCACATTATCTTCCAAAGGGATAAAACTTGAGACAACTTCCACGAGTTAAAGACCTACATTTGCGGCGCACACGTGAGTCGGCGGCGGTTCAAGGGGGGCGGTGGGCATAAGCACACTCAACCTAATTTAGCATATCCACATTTGTGTAATGAGATCGGACGTGTTTTAGAGTCGGGTCTCCCAGACGCTTAATGTGAGGAGAGAACCATAAAAATGTTTTTAAGCGGACCGCGTATTTATCCCAGATCCGCCGCATGAAATCACGAGGCTTGCAGACTACCTGCCACAGATATGATTATGAAGTGACGTGTAATTACTGCAGTCACACTAATGCAGAGGGAGCGTGAGAGGTACGTGTCAGCCTGTCCTGTTTATTCCAGGAACTATTTTTAGCATGCATGTTTCATAGAAAATAATGCAACTGCCTCTGTCAATTTTGTCAATTCGGCAGCTATGAAAAAGCTGACACGTATGATAACAAATCATGGCGGATTGGAAGTGTAATTTCATCGTTTTCCGTTCCAGGAAAAATTTGACACTTGAACTTCAAGTTGGAGTCTGTGTAAACATCCATCCTCTCACTGCAAAAAATTATTTTCTTGCTCGGTATTTGTCTTGTTTTACAGTGCAAATATATAAACAGAGAAGCAAAATGACTTGAGATATTTTTTTTCAAAATTAAATGGGTTTTTGCTTATAAAAACAATGCTTTCCTCATAAGGATAATCTTGCTTTCCCTTTGAATTAAGCTTATTTTTCTGACCCCATTGGTTGATATTTATTCTCGTTTCAAAGCATAATCTTAGGTCGATTTGTAAATCTATCTTGATTTAGGAATGTTTCGATATTTTGAAAAACGAGACACCAAATATGTCCCTTCTTCTCTGAACATGGGAATTCAAATATAAAAATGAACAGACCCTCAAGGACTGTTGAAGATTTGATAGGTTTTTGTGTTCATGCATGTTCCAGCCATATCAGCATGTTCATGTCAACATCAAAACTGTTAATAAATGGCGTTGCGGTGACGGCAGTGCCCTCTGAACCAGTTCCTCCGCCGGCGCCCGTCTGCATGTGGACACACTGGAGACAGACGTGGGCAGAAATCAAACGCCCAGGTGATGGATAACTTGGGCGCACAATGACCTGTGTCAAAGGAGTTTGCTCTAAATCAATTAAGGTGATAAGAGCGTTGTGTCGACAGTGCACACCTTGGTATGTTGAAGTCGCAGCCCTTATCTGCACAGTGAGGAAGTCACAGTAATAACTAAAGACAAGCTATGACGAAACCACTGTAGCCACACTGTCAAACACAATTTACAGCCCCTCGTATCTCCTCCCCGCGCGCCGTGAAAGCACTCGTTATGGGCGGGCCGGCGCTAGTGTCTCTGGACGGGACCCAGGGGCTTTCTGCCCTCCCGTCTAATGCCACGGGCGGCTTTCATTTGCCGTGATGCATGTAGGGAAGGGTTGGAGGTTGAAGTTGAGAGGAGGGCCGACAGGAAGGGAAAAAAGGGGAAGATTACAGCATTTAACATGCTAAGACCTTGCAGCAGTTATTCATTCATCCCTCTGCTTCCTTTTTAGGACGGGGTCATGGGTAACTTTCCACGCAGTGCCATCGAAATGGATGCAAAAAAAAGCAAGCGTGACATCAAATGCTTGCGATTCGGTGACCCCTTTCTGTCCAAGTCTTGATTAAAATATGTTTGCTTTCTTATTCAAACTGCCTTTTGACAAGCTCGGTCATATTTCAGCTAACTGCACAAACATTCTCTCAGGGGTTTTTTCCATTGCGTACATGAGGTGACTCTTCAAGCAAATCTTTCCAATGAACATGACACGACATGACACGACGTGAATTAAAAGTGGAAGAAAATCATCAGCTTAAAGGAGCAGTTCATGCAAAATAGAGTTTTGTAAATCATGTTGTTCCAAACTGGCAACATTATTCAGTAACTCTTTATTTTTACAGTGTCCTTGTTACATGTACTTATTTATGTTATCAGCCAGAGATTGTGTGTCAAAGTAATGTCCATAAGGCAATAACGGCTTTAAGATAATATAAAGTTATTTTATAGCTGTTGTTACGATCCTTAAAGGTTTAGGAGATGGAACGCAACATTTAGATGGAGTAGATTGGAATGAGCGGAAATGACCATGACTAATGAATTGTCTAGATGGAAAAGTCAATGCTTTATTCACCATAAGCCGAAGCCACTAGATACAGTGAGCTATGTGCAAAGTAATAACACAAAGAAAGAGGAGAGGAGAGAAAAAAATAATCATAGGGAAAAGGAACCGTTAAAGCTACTCCCCAAACTACCAAAACTTTTCAAATAAGAAAACAAAAACACAAGGGGTGACACACACTCCTTGCCTAGTGTCTAACACCTGATATTACTACAGACACTGTATATATCGCACGACCTGCTTACCTTTTCTCTTTTCCCCAATAAAGAACAATAAACTGAGAACGATTGGCATAAACACAAATACTAAAGTAATAAAGGTTAGACTACACATTCACAAATGGGATTCAGTAAACGGCGAATACAAGTTACACAACTCAAGAAACTAAATATTACAGTCATCAGAGATATACAAAATCTAAAGGCACTATTCTCATGTACAAAGTGTGAATAAAATGTTAGAGCTGAATCTGAGGGGAAGATTTTCAACAAACAGTAACTTAGGGTGTTTTCACGCCTGGCTCATTTGGAGAGCTTGTTTCAGAACTTACCACGTTTCCTCCTTTAGTTTGATTTGTTTAGGCACATATATGAACACGGCAAACACTTGGATCCACATCAAAAAACAATTGGTCCAAGTTTGCCTGCACGAGGTGGCCTTAGCCCGCTTAAACTCTCGCTGAGTGGTTGGCTCACAATGTATAAAGGGTAATTACTTACGGTTGTGTGAAAAGCCTCAGTGTTTGTTTTGCTAATGCCTCTCAAAAGTAATCGTGGTTTAACCTGGAGCAAAGACAAAGTGAAATGCCTAGCTGAAATTTGGTTGGACAACATATTTCAGAACACTGTCCAAAACACACAAAAATACTGAAGGTTAGAAGGTGTTTAGTGAGCGTCTCAAAAGAGATGGGCGTTAATTGTCTGACGGATGCGAGTGGAATCCCAGAACATGCACACCAAAGAGAGGACATTTGACTCGCACATGACTTGCATTAACAATTTTTAGGTCCATTTAGGAACATTGCCATGTGAAAACAAACCAAACCAAGAAAAATTGCAACATGGTAACAATTTTAATCCCTGTTTCAGAACAAAGCAATCGATCTACCGGTCTGTTTCTATTAAAAAGCTATCAAGTGTTGGTGGGAGTTTTTCAAGGCAAGCATTATTTAGAGTGCATGACTTTATTGTTTCCATGGTTATTTTGACTGATGAGCTGTTTTTATTGAATTTTTCCTTTTATATTAAAAATTTTCACAAATTTGTTAACTATAGCATGAAATATCTGATGAATTACTGTTTGTGAATTACTGTGGATGTTTTTTGTTGTTTAAAGTCCCAGTGAACCGGAAGTAGCAGTGAGTTTTCTTCAGTGCTGTGATGTATTTCCAAGTGAAAGGGAACATTGAATAGAGGGCAGGGTTTTCCTTCAGCGCTCCTCCTCTCCATCTCTTGGTTACGCATTTTCAAACCTAAGCCGTCAAACTGACATCATCTGAGAAGGAACGCCGTTTCCAGACCGGAAATTACTTTTCAGATTTTGATTAAAGATTACCGTGACAAACAATTTTTTTTCTGTGTATTAACTTGCACGGATTAATTGTTCACCCTAAGCCCTTTAACATGTGCTAACAAAGTAAATAGGGTCAATTTTGATTTCATGAAGACTTTAAACACCTTTATAATGATCACATTAGTTGAGCTATATGAGCGATGGGCGCCGCCATTTTAGTTTGTGAGAACTATCGGATCAGAGAATCGGACCTGTTGGATTTACAACGCATGAATCCATCCACTTCTCCTGAAATACATGAAAGTAAGTGACCGGTGAACTAGGAGAAGAATAGAGTAAACTTTAAAGTTACTTACAAAATGTGTATCTGATATGAATAAAACTGGTCTAATTATAATGAAACTTATTATTATTGCCACTTATATAGACATCAGTGTGTATTTTACAAACTCTAAATGTACTGTTTTTCTGGTACTTATGTGTATTCAAATGTTCGAAACCTCAAATAAACATTATGCGGTTGAAAACACTGAATAGTTGTTGTATATGACAAGCGCTGGGTGCGTCCGTCTCTGTCTCAGAGACTGCAGTTGATCACGTGATGCACTGACCCTTCTAATCACTCCGGTGTGATCATATGTGCGAAAGGGTTGAAAGAACCACTTTTCAATTTCCATTTTTTTATGGACTACTGTTGTGATACTGTTATGCCACCTTTTGGCCACATAACTCATGAAGTACTTTTGTTGAATGGGAAGCTCAAACATCTCATTTTGTGATCAATAGTAGAAAGGTCAGAATGACATGAGAGTAAATGATGACAGACTTTTTCTTTTTGGCTGAGCTATTGTTTTGAGGATTTAGATGCGAGTGTTTGCGTTGGTCCGGGCTGGTGTCATTATTCAGAGTTATAAACTGCTCTCTGGAGACGGTGAACTGCTGTCAACTTCACTGATTACCAAACACTCATCACCAAATTAGGGAAGGTGCTGTGTGCCTCCCGCTAGACCGCAGACGGGATCTAGAACCCACTGTGATTTAAAGAGACATTCCTGGACATGGAAATTATGAATGTACACAAGAGCTCTGCTAGTGTAAACATCCACAGATCTTCATATTTGCACAGTTGTAGTTTGGACGGCACTCAGAGACGGTGGACATCAGACATAGACACCAAAACAGCTTCTGATGGTAATAGTTTTCAAACTGGTTACAATTCCAGAGGAAGTGAATGTAAGACACAGCTGAGGTCAAACTCCAGCTTTCACTGCTCAACTGTCCTGATGCACATCTAAACTGTAATCAGAAACAACAGCAGACACTTCAAACACAGAGCTGTCGTTATGGGAATAGTTTAAAACAGAATCAAACTTATTTGACTTCTCTCTTCAGTGGAACCCAAGCAGACGTTCAGCAGAATGTCCACACTGCTCTTTTACATAGTGTACAATGAAAGCAGAAGGTGACCAGTGGCTGTCAATCTCCAGAGAGACAAAACAACAACAGTATAAAAGCACCATAACAGTAGACCATATGACCTCAAGATCTTCTGAAGTCATTCACTCTTGGAAATCAAGGTTCTTCATTGGCATATTTGGTTCCACAAAGAACATTTAACATACATGTGATGTTTTCCGTTGTGAAAATGTACTTTATAGTGGAAAAAGATTATTTAGATTATTAACCCCTTTATGCGCAAAGATCTCCTTCGGCTGCTCAACAGGCTGATCTCCTGTTGCTCAACATTCACTGCATGTTAAAACATCACAGTCTTACTTGATCTGGACAAACTGAGCATCATTAGAAAGGCTCCAGCTTCAATATTTGACCACTGTTTATGACAAAACAGGAATGCAAAGGGGTTAGAGGTAAAAAAGGTGAGAACACTGGGAGGATAGAGAAAAACATTATCTGAGGTCAGGCCACTTTTATTTTATATATATATATATATATATATATATATATATATATATATATATATATATATATATATATATATATATACACACACACACACACACACACACACACACACACACACACACACACACACACAAACGTTTCATGCTCATTTTAGACACTATTAAGTATCTTTGCACTAATTCTAACAGGTAAGAGGTAAAAAAGTTTGTGTGTCTTATGTAGGGCAAAAGAACCCTTCATAAAACACACAAAAAAAATCAATAGATGTGGGAGCTGAATACATAAACAAAAAACAAAAAAAACAAGACGATAACCAGATAAAATGTATGTGGAAATCATCTTAGCTTCTTTATTAACACTCAAAACTGAAAACTGAAGCTCCCACTGGTTACAAATGCATCAATATGGGATACTTTGTACACCACCTCGTAAGTTAAACCCTATTTCTTCCAGAATTTCAAGGGCCCGCTTCCTTTGTTTTGCTGCATGCCTCAGCCTTGCCTGTTTTTTTTAATCACCTTGTAATGTCACTCTTCACAAAACGAGAAAAAAAAGATCAGCCTAAAGGTGAGGAGTTTGCAACCTAGTTTTATCATAGATGCAGTGACATTAATTTCTTAATTTATGTCAGGAGTGCAAAATAATTTATCTGTAATTTTTTATATTTTGAATAGAATATCATCATTCGTATGAATTCAGTCACTTCTGCTGCTTTTTATTTGTGCTCACATACAGCGTCCATTAGGGCTTTTAGTCCAAAAGTGCACATATTTGCAATTGTTGATTTAATTGTTGCATGTTTGCAAAATATTTCATCACACAGAATACCATTTCTATTTATTTCTCACTGATTTATGCCATATGAAGAGATAAAAGAGTGTTCAGAGTGAGTTATGTCTCTCCTGTTTCTGGTTTGGGTCAACTATGATCTCAGCGCGCTCTCATTCAGCATACAGTTGTCAGTCATCTTACATGAGTGAACGTGACCATAATTCCTGCCCTTCTGGATGATGCTGTCCTGTACACTTCCTCATCCTGTCTCCGTGATAAACATAGCCAAACAAACATTTCTACACGTCAAAAATTAAGAGAATAAACACACGATTATGATTAGTATATGATTTGTGCGATTTTCATGCAATTTAGGGTATATGCATATGAATAAAGAATGTTTACAGTATACATGCTAAGCAGGTATTGCTTTTAGCTCCATATAAAATGCTAAATATAACATTTCAACATCATAAGACTAAAATCCAGATTAGATGGCGATCGGAAGTTAACAAACATTCAATGGTGGTTTAAAGTGAGTTTTGAGTGAAAGTGTAATATTAATCTTTTATATTGTGTTGTGTAGCTTTATGCTAACTGTAGCTCTAATGCACCTGTCACACATAAGGTCCCAAGAATACTTCTTTTTGTCTGTTTTCTAGAAAGACTTCAGGTAACTGGTGGATTGATGTAGTGGGATGAAAGTGGTGTGATGGGCAAGCCATAATGCCAGAATAAAGGGTAATAATTGCTGAATACAAATAACAGAATAATGATAAAAGAATAACAAAGATTAAGTCTCAAGCCGGCAGAGGTGCTAACATTCGTCGAGAGAACAATAGAAACGTGAATGGAGCAGTTCTCCTCGCCAGACATTAGACAAGACTGCAAAAGGGTGTTTTTGTAGTAAGAGTCCTGAACTGTAAACTCTCAACTGTCAGCTTTCTAAATATATATGCTGGTTATGTGTCTATCATAATGATTTATGAGCAGCAACCTTTTATTTTGGGTATGTCATTTATGCCCCACTTGCCAAAATGGGGGGGCGGGGGGGTCTAGTAAGGGGTTAAAATTAATGTTGTCCACACTAAATGGTTCTTTTAAGAACTGACCGTAGAAAGGTTCTTTGGGGAACCAAAAGTGGTCCTTCTATGGCATCGCTTCGCATTAACAAAAATATGTATCTGACCAGTTCATGCATTTGCAGGGAATCCAACCCATGACCTCTGTGTTGCGAGCGCTTCGCTCTGCTGTTTGAGCTTCAGGAACAGGGTCATATGGTGACCTGGTAATAAAGGCCTTGTGTAACAGCAGGCACAGAGTCTTATCAAGAGAAGTCTTGAACAAAATCAGTCTCTGTAGCCAGCGGATAGGAGAATGTCACACACATGTACTCTGGCCTGCCTTTATAATATATAAAAGAGCAAAGGTCACCGTCAGCTTCCAGCCTCCATGTGACGATCATCAAAAGAGATGGACCCTCAAAAGACTGCAAACATTAGTAAGAATTAATGAGGGAAATCAAAGGTCCTAATACATCGCTGATTAGGCTTTAATATAAAATCAAGGCCAGACACAGTTATAAAGGATTAAAGCAATCAAGACATGGGAAGATAAGAGATGATTTGATGACTCTGTCTGCAGAATTGATTATTAACAGTGACTCAAATACAACACACCTCAGGCATTCACATATATACACACACGTTAGATCAGGCATAACATTAATGACCTAATACGGTGTTGGTCCCCCTTTTACTGCTAAAACAAGCATGGAGTCCACTAGAACCCTGAAGGTGTGCTGTGGTATCTGACACCATCCACGTGATGTAAAAGAACACGTGATTCATCAGACCAGGCCACCTTCTTCCATTGCTCCGTGGTCCAGTTCTGATGCTCACGTGCCACTGTTGGTGCTTTCGGCGGTGGACAGGGGTCAGCATGGGCACCCTGACTGGTCAGTGGCTATGCCGCCCCATCGCAACAAACTGAGATGCTCTGTGTATTCTGACACCTTTCTATCAGAACCAGCATTAACTTCTTGAGCAGTTTGAGCTCCAGTAGCTCGTCTGTTTGATCGGACCACATGGGCCAGCCTTCGCTCCCCACGTGCATCAATGAGCCTTGGCCGCCCATGACCCTGTGGCCGGTTCTCCACTGTTCCTTCCTTGGAGCACTTTTGATAGATCCTGACCACTGCAGACCGGGAACACCCCACAAGAGCTGCAGTTTTGGAGATGCTCTGACCCAGTCGTCTAGCCATCACAATCTGGCCTTTGTCAAACTCGCTCAAACTGGCTCAAAGTAAAATGGACAGAAAGTTAGCTTTTAAAAGTTTTTTTCCACTGCAGGCCTTCTTTTGTAAACTTTACTAAGTCATATACTGCCTTCCCCCAGCTTGGAAGTGTTTTATTTTCACTTTTTTAAGCAGAGTGCCGGTGTCAAAATCATTCTTAACCTCAACTTGAAATGACAAATTTGTTTAATGCGTCGGGAGCAAACCTGGAAAATAAATAGATGAAATGGAGGCTTAGCATGAGCTAAATCCCACAGCTGATGGGGACCTGAAGTGTGCGGATTACATGCGGAGCGCATTAAACAATGTCCCTAAATATGCATTGAAATCCTTAAAGCATGAAAGCATCTTGTCATGTGGTATTAGCATTCAGAGGTGCGTGTCAGACGTCTCTCGCTGCACTGGGGTGTGCTGCAGTGTTAAATGTCATATGCCAGGGTCCACAAATCCCAAAAAGATTTCCTGACGTCATGCTGTAGTGTCAACTTTGCTTCTTCAGAGCTCTTTACGGTTAAACTGTCACAAGAGCGCCAAGCTCGACAACACATTATGCACAATGTGTATTAAAAAAGATCAAAAGCATATGGAGCAAACGAGTGAGAAAAAAGCAAAGCTACTGTTTCTATTAAAAGTAGAAACATTTTGAAGCATGATCGTCGTTATGTGCAAGATGAACCAGACGAGGTGCGATGTTAAAAACCATCAGTATACTGAACCAAACAACAACACACAGACTAGCAAGAACAGCTACAAACTCATGTCAACATGAGCAGAACTAAGAGTGGATGACGGAGAGGAAACATGAGACGTAGGATAGTGGGAAGGGAAGTTTTTACACAGAAACACACCACAACTGAGAAGTCAAAGCCTATTGGGTAGAAAACATTGAAATGTATAAATCTTTCAATTTAAAGCATTAAAATGCATTCATTTTTCATTCATAAAACATTAGAATATATCCAGCTTAAACGTGAAACATTAAAATGTATAAATCTTGAATAAACCGTCTGATGTTGACTGACCAGAGAGAATGATATTTATCCCATTCTCCAAAGAGAATTCAGTAAATCTTTCAAATTATACATGAACGGGATGTGATCAAGGTATAAAGTCTGTCAGACTGTTTACTCACATGTTCTTTGAAAATATGAAACAAATGATCCAGTCTGGGGGCCTGATATTATTGGGAGTCTAATGCTATTGCCAACGATTGTCATCAAAAAAATGTCTCAAAAAAACATTTCAGGAAAATATAACACAAATGATCGGGTCAACAATTTCCAAGAGGTCAAGCCACAGAATATATATGACAAAACTGAGAGTATTAACCCTATGTGACCGAAGGGAGAAATGAGCCATGCTGTGGTTTATATGGCCATTCATCATCTTTGTCGACTCCTGACAGCATTTTATCAGATCTAACCTTTAGCAGCCTCTATTACGAGCGCCAACATGCTCAGCTCTGATACATGAGCACTACAGAGAAATCTACAAAGCTGAGGAAGGACCACACTCGCATATTAAAACGCACAAACTGCAATCCATGATGCACTGAAATGAAAATCAGTGGACGAAAACTCGAGCCACAACAGAAACTGCTCATTTTAAACATTTGTTTGGAATAACCATCAACTAGGGGTGTAACAATCACCTCATGTCACGATTCGACACATATCACGATACTGAATTCACAATACAATATTACTGCGATACACCAAGACATATGGTAATAAAGTGAATAGGAATAGGATTGGACTTGGTGCTGGAAACCCAATGCACAAGACAATGGACGCCAGAATAAAAATATTCATGATTATATATAATATACATTTAAAATAATGTAGGCCATGTTTTACTGGTAACATTTGGCATTATCAGGACCCATAAACATTCACCCATTGCATTATTATACATTATATTCAACATTATATATAGCAGTTTAATGTAGTACTGACATTAAAACTGTAAACTCATTGGGTGAACTATTCACAATACATATGGTTGCAATTCTGACTTTATATCACTCAATTCTGACTTTATATCTCTCAATTCTGACTTTATATCTCACAATCCAATTCTGACTTTATATCTCACAATTCAATTCTGACTTTATATCTCACTTCAATTCTGACTTTATATCACTCAATTCTGACTTTATATCACTCAATTCTGACTTTATATCACTCAATCCTGACTTTATATCTCACAATTCAATCCTGACTTTATATCTCACAATTCAATCCTGACTTTATATCTCACAATTCAATCCTGACTTTATATCTCTCAATTCTGACTTTTTATATCTCACAATTCAATCCTGACTTTATATCTCTCAATCCTGACTTTATATCTCTCAATCCTGACTTTATATCTCACAATTCAATCCTGACTTTATATCTCTCAATTCTGACTTTATATCTCTCAATTCTGACTTTATATCTCTCAATTCAATCCTGACTTTATATCTCTCAATTCAATCCTGACTTTATATCACTCAATTCAATCCTGACTTTATATCTCTCAATTCTGACTTTATATCTCTCAATTCCTGACTTTATATCATCAATTCAATTCTGACTTTATATCACTCAATTCTGACTTTATATCACTCAATTCTGACTTTATATCACTCAATTCTGACTTTATATCTCACAATTCTGACTTTATATCTCACAATTCAATCCTGACTTTATATCTCACAATTCTGACTTTATATCTCACAATTCAATTCTGACTTTATATCACTCAATTCTGACTTTATATCACTCAATTCTGACTTTATATCTCACAATTCAATTCTGACTTTATATCTCACAATTTCTGACTTTATATTCAATCCTGACTTTATATCTCACAATTCTGACTTTATATCTCACAATTCAATCCTGACTTTATATCACTCAATTCTGACTTTATATCACTCAATTCTGACTTTATATCTCACAATTCAATTCTGACTATATATATCTCACAATTCAATTCTGACTTTATATCTCTCAATTCTGACTTTATGTCTCTCAATTCTGACTTTATGTCTCTCAATCCTGACTTTATATCTCACAATTCAATCCTGACTTTATATCTCTCAATTCTGACTTTATATCTCTCAATTCTGACTTTATATCTCTCAATTCTGACTTTATATCTCACAATTCTGACTTTATATCTCACAATTCTGACTTTATATCTCTCGATTCTGACTTTATATCACTCAATTCTGACTTTATATCTCTCAATTCTGACTTTATATCACTCAATTCTGACTTTAATATCTCTGGATTCTGACTTTAATATCTCTCGATTCTGACTTTATATCTCACAATTCAATTCTGACTTTATATCTCTCAATTCTGACTTTATATCTCACAATTCAATCCTGACTTTATATCACTCAATTCTGACTTTATATCACTCAATTCTGACTTTATATCACTCAATTCTGACTTTATATCTCACAATTCAATCCTGACTTTATATCTCACAATTCAATTCTGACTTTATATCTCTCAATTCGGACTTTATATCTCTCAATTCGGACTTTATATCTCACAATTCAATTCTGACTTTATATCTCTCGATTCTGACTTTATATATATCACTCGATTCTGACTTTATATCTCACAATTCTGACTTTATATCGCACAATTCAATTCTGACTTTATATCTCTCAATTCAATCCTGACTTTATATCTCACAATTCATCTGACTTTCAATCTCTGACTTTATATCTCACAATTCAATCCTGACTTTATATCTCACAATTCAATCCTGACTTTATATCTCACAATTCAATCCTGACTTTATATCTCACAATTCAATTCTGACTTTATATCTCACAATTCAATCCTGACTTTATATCTCACAATTCAATCCTGACTTTATATCTCACAATTCAATTCTGACTTTATATCTCTCAATTCTGACTTTATATCTCTCAATTCTGACTTTATATCTCTCAATTCTGACTTTATATCTCACAATTCTGACTTTATATCTCTCAATTCTGACTTTATATCACTCGATTCTGACTTTATATCTCTCGATTCTGACTTTATATCTCGATTCTGACTTTATATCTCACAATTCAATCCTGACTTTATATCACTCAATTCTGACTTTATATCTCACAATTCAATTCTGACTTTATATCTCACAATTCAATTCTGACTTTATATCTCACAATTCAATTCTGACTTTATATCTCTCAATCCTGACTTTATATCACTCAATTCAATTCTGACTTTATATCACTCAATTCTGACTTTATATCACTCAATTCAATTCTGACTTTATATCTCACAATTCTGACTTTATATCGCACAATTCAATCCTGACTTTATATCTCACAATTCTGACTTTATATCTCACAATTCAATCCTGACTTTATATCACTCAATTCTGACTTTATATCTCACAATTCAATTCTGACTTTATATCACTCAATTCTGACTTTATATCACTCAATTCTGACTTTATATCACAATTCAATTCTGACTTTATATCTCACAAGTCTGACTTTATATCTCACAATTCAATCCTGACTTTTATATCTCACAATTCTGACTTTATATCTCACAATTCAATCCTGACTTTATATCACTCAATTCTGACTTTTATATCACTCAATTCTGACTTTATATCTCACAATTCAATTCTGACTTTATATCACTCAATTCTGACTTTATATCACTCAATTCTGACTTTATATCTCACAATTCAATCCTGACTTTATATCTCACAATTCTGACTTTATATCTCACAATTCAATCCTGACTTTATATCACTCAATTCTGACTTTATATCACTCAATTCTGACTTTATATCTCACAATTCAATCCTGACTTTATATCACTCAATTCTGACTTTATATCACTCAATTCTGACTTTATATCTCACAATTCAATCCTGACTTTATATCTCTCAATTCAATTCTGACTTTATATCACTCAATTCTGACTTTATATCACTCAATTCTGACTTTATATCACTCAATTCTGACTTTTATATCTTCAAGTCTGACTTTATATCTCACAATTCAATCCTGACTTTATATCTCACAATTCTGACTTTATATCTCACAATTCAATCCTGACTTTATATCACTCAATTCTGACTTTATATCACTCAATTCTGACTTTATATCTCACAATTCAATTCTGACTTTATATCTCACAATTCAATTCTGACTTTATATCTCTCAATTCTGACTTTATATCTCACAATTCAATTCTGACTTTATATCTCTCAATTCTGACTTTATATATATCACTCGATTCTGACTTTATATCTCACTTTAATTCAATCCTGACTTTATATCTCACAATTCAATATCTGACTTTATATATCTCAATTCAATTCTGACTTTATATCTCTCAATTCTGACTTTATATCTCACAATTCAATTCTGACTTTATATCGCTCAATTCTGACTTTATATCACTCGATTCTGACTTTTATATCACTCGATTCTGACTTTATATCTCAATTCTGACTTTATATCACTCAATTCAGACTTTATATCTCACAATTCAATTCTGACTTTATATCTCACAATTCAATCCTGACTTTATATCTCACAATTCAATTCTGACTTTATATCACTCAATTCTGACTTTATATCTCACAATTCAATTCTGACTTTATATCTCTCAATTCTGACTTTATATCTCACAATTCAATTCTGACTTTATATCTCTCGATTCTGACTTTATATATATCACTCGATTCTGACTTTATATCTCACAATTCAATCCTGACTTTATATCTCACAATTCAATTCTGACTTTATATCTCTCAATTCTGACTTTATATCTCTCAATTCTGACTTTATATCTCTCAATTCTGACTTTATATCTCACAATTCAATTCTGACTTTATATCTCTCAATTCAATTCTGACTTTATATCTCACAATTCAATCCTGACTTTATATATCTCAATTCTGACTTTATATCACTCAATTCTGACTTTATATCTCACAATTCAATTCTGACTTTATATCTCTCAATTCAATTCTGACTTTTATATATCAATTCAATTCTGACTTTATATCTCACAATTCAATTCTGACTTTATATCTCACAATTCAATTCTGACTTTATATCTCACAATTCAATTCTGACTTTATATCTCACAATTCAATTCTGACTTTATATCTCTCAATTCTGACTTTATATCTCACAATTCAATTCTGACTTTATATCACACAATTCAATTCTGACTTTATATCTCTCAATTCTAACTTTATATCACTGAATTCTGACTTTATATCTCTCAATCCTGACTTTATATCTCACAATTCAATCCTGACTTTATATCTCACAATTCAATCCTGACTTTATATCTCACAATTCAATCCTGACTTTATATCTCACAATTCAATCCTGACTTTATATCTCTCAATTCTGACTTTATATCTCACAATTCAATCCTGACTTTATATCTCACTCAATTCTGACTTTATATCTCACAATTCAATCCTGACTTTATATCTCACAATTCAATTCTGACTTTATATCACTCAATTCTGACTTTATATCTCACAATTCAATTCTGACTTTATATCTCACAATTCAATTCTGACTTTATATCTCATAATTCAATTCTGACTTTATATCTCTCAATTCTGACTTTATATCTCACAATTCAATTCTGACTTTAAATCTCTCTCGATTCTGACTTTATATATATATCACTCGATTCTGACTTTATATCTCACAATTCAAACCTAACTTTATATCTCACAATTCAATCCTGACTTTATATCTCACAATTCAATCCTGACTTTATATCACTCAATTCTGACTTTATATCACTCAATTCTGACTTTATATCACTCAATTCTGACTTTATATCTCACAATTCAATTCTGACTTTATATCTCTCGATTCTGACTTTATATATATCACAATTGATTCTGACTTTATATCACTCAATTCTGACTTTATATCTCTCAATTCAATTCTGACTTTATATCTCTCAATTCAATTCTGACTTTATACACAATTCAATTCTGACTTTTATATCTCGATTCTGACTTTATATCACTCGATTCTGACTTTATATCACTCGATTCTGACTTTTATATCTCAATTCTGACTTTATATCTCTCAATTCTGACTTTATATCACTCGATTCTGACTTTATATCACTCAATTCAGACTTTATATCTCACAATTCAATTCTGACTTTATATCTCACAATTCAATCCTGACTTTATATCTCACAATTCAATTCTGACTTTATATCACTCAATTCTGACTTTATATCTCACAATTCAATTCTGACTTTATATCTCTCAATTCTGACTTTATATCTCACAATTCAATTCTGACTTTATATCTCTCGATTCTGACTTTATATATATCACTCGATTCTGACTTTATATCTCACAATTCAATCCTGACTTTATATCTCACAATTCAATTCTGACTTTATATCACTCAATTCTGACTTTATATCTCTCAATTCTGACTTTATATCTCACAATTCAATTCTGACTTTATATCTCAATTCAATTCTGACTTTATATCTCACAATTCAATTCTGACTTTATATCACTCAATTCTGACTTTATATCTCACAATTCAATTCTGACTTTATATCTCTCAATTCTGACTTTATATATATCACTCAATTCTGACTTTATATCGCTCAATTCAATTCTGACTTTATATCACTCAATTCTGACTTTATATCACTCAATTCTGACTTTATATCTCACAATTCAATTCTGACTTTATATCTCTCGATTCTGACTTTATATATATCATTCAATTCTGACTTTATATCTCACAATTCAATTCTGACTTTATATCTCACAATTCAATTCTGACTTTATATCTCACAATTCAATTCTGACTTTATATCTCTCAATTCTGACTTTATATCTCACAATTCAATTCTGACTTTATATCACACAATTCAATTCTGACTTTATATCTCAATTCTAACTTTATATCACTGAATTCTGACTTTATATCTCTCAATCCTGACTTTATATCTCACAATTCAATCCTGACTTTATATCTCACAATTCAATCCTGACTTTATATCTCTCAATTCTGACTTTATATCTCACAATTCAATCCTGACTTTATATCTCTCAATTCTGACTTTATATCTCACAATTCAATTCTGACTTTATATCACTCAATTCTGACTTTATATCTCACAATTCAATTCTGACTTTATATCTCACAATTCAATTCTGACTTTATATCTCATAATTCAATTCTGACTTTATATCTCTCAATTCTGACTTTATATCTCACAATTCAATTCTGACTTAATATCTCTCGATTCTGACTTTATATATATCATTCAATTCTGACTTTATATCTCACAATTCAAACCTGACTTTATATATCTGACACATATTCAATCCTGACTTTATATCTCACAATTCAATCCTGACTTTATATCACTCAATTCTGACTTTATATCACTCAATTCTGACTTTATATCACTCAATTCTGACTTTATATCTCTCAATTCTGACTTTATATCTCACAATTCAATTCTGACTTTATATCTCTCGATTCTGACTTTTATATCTCACAATTCGATTCTGACTTTATATCACAATTCAATTCTGACTTTATATCTCTCAATTCAATTCTGACTTTATATCGCTCAATTCTGACTTTATATCGCTCAATTCTGACTTTATATATCTCTCGATTCTGACTTTATATCACTCGATTCTGACTTTATATCACTCGATTCTGACTTTATATCTCAATTCTGACTTTATATCTCTCAATTCTGACTTTATATCACTCGATTCTGACTTTATATCACTCAATTCAGACTTTATATCTCACAATTCAATTCTGACTTTATATCTCACAATTCAATCCTGACTTTATATCTCACAATTCAATTCTGACTTTATATCACTCAATTCTGACTTTATATCTCACAATTCAATTCTGACTTTATATCTCTCAATTCGGACTTTATATCTCACAATTCAATTCTGACTTTATATCTCTCGATTCTGACTTTATATATATCACTCGATTCTGACTTTATATCTCACAATTCAATCCTGACTTTATATCTCACAATTCAATTCTGACTTTATATCGCTCAATTCTGACTTTATATCGCTCAATTCTGACTTTATATCTCACAATTCAATTCTGACTTTATATCGCTCAATTCAATTCTGACTTTATATCTCACAATTCAATCCTGACTTTATATCACTCAATTCTGACTTTATATCACTCAATTCTGACTTTATATCACTCAATTCTGACTTTATATCTCACAATTCAATTCTGACTTTATATCTCTCGATTCTGACTTTATATATATCACTCAATTCTGACTTTATATCTCACAATTCAATTCTGACTTTATATCTCACAATTCAATTCTGACTTTATATCTCAATTCAATTCTGACTTTATATCTCACAATTCAATTCTGACTTTATATCTCTCAATTCTGACTTTATATCTCACAATTCAATTCTGACTTTATATCACACAATTCAATTCTGACTTTATATCTCAATTCTAACTTTATATCACTGAATTCTGACTTTATATCTCTCAATCCTGACTTTATATCTCACAATTCAATCCTGACTTTATATCTCACAATTCAATCCTGACTTTATATCTCTCAATTCTGACTTTATATCTCACAATTCAATCCTGACTTTATATCTCTCAATTCTGACTTTATATCTCACAATTCAATCCTGACTTTATATCTCACAATTCAATTCTGACTTTATATCACTCAATTCTGACTTTATATCTCACAATTCAATTCTGACTTTATATCTCACAATTCAATTCTGACTTTATATCTCATAATTCAATTCTGACTTTATATCTCTCAATTCGGACTTTATATCTCACAATTCAATTCTGACTTTAAATCTCTCAATTCTGACTTTATATATATCTCTCGATTCTGACTTTATATCTCACAATTCAAACCTGACTTTATATCTCACAATTCAATCCTGACTTTATATCTCACAATTCAATCCTGACTTTATATCTCACAATTCAATCCTGACTTTATATCACTCAATTCTGACTTTTATATCTCTCGATTCTGACTTTATATATATCACTCGATTCTGACTTTATATCACTCAATTCTGACTTTATATCACTCAATTCTGACTTTATATCTCACAATTCAATTCTGACTTTATATCACTCAATTCTGACTTTATATCTCACAATTCAATTCTGACTTTATATCTCACAATTCAATTCTGACTTTATATCTCACAATTCAATTCTGACTTTATATCTCTCAATTCTGACTTTTATCTCTCAATTCTAACTTTATATCACTGAATTCTGACTTTATATCTCTCAATTCTGACTTTATATCTCACAATTCAATCCTGACTTTATATCTCACAATTCAATCCTGACTTTATATCTCACAATTCAATCCTGACTTTATATCTCTCAATTCTGACTTTATATCTCACAATTCAATCCTGACTTTATATCTCACAATTCAATTCTGACTTTATATCACTCAATTCTGACTTTATATCTCACAATTCAATTCTGACTTTATATCTCACAATTCAATTCTGACTTTATATCTCACAATTCAATTCTGACTTTATATCTCACAATTCAATTCTGACTTTATATCTCTCAATTCTGACTTTATATCTCTGACTTTATATCACTCAATTCTGACTTTATATCTCTCGATTCTGACTTTATATATATCACTCGATTCTGACTTTATATCTCACAATTCAAACCTAACTTATATCTCACAATTCAATTCTGACTTTATATCTCTCAATCCTGACTTTATATCACTCAATTCAATTCTGACTTTATATCTCACTCAATTCTGACTTTATATCACTCAATTCTGACTTTATATCACTCAATTCTGACTTTATATCTCACAAGTCTGACTTTATATCGCGCAATTCAATCCTGACTTTATATCTCACAATTCTGACTTTATATCTCACAATTCAATCCTGACTTTATATCACTCAATTCTGACTTTATATCACTCAATTCTGACTTTATATCACTCAATTCTGACTTTATATCTCACAATTCAATTCTGACTTTATATCGCACAATTCAATCCTGACTTTATATCTCACAATTCTGACTTTATATCTCACAATTCAATCCTGACTTTATATCACTCAATTCTGACTTTATATCACTCAATTCTGACTTTATATCTCACAATTCAATTCTGACTTTATATCTCACAATTCAATTCTGACTTTATATCTCTCAATTCTGACTTATTATATCTCTCAATTCTGACTTTATGTCTCTCAATCCTGACTTTATATCTCACAATTCAATCCTGACTTTATATCTCTCAATTCTGACTTTATATCTCTCAATTCTGACTTTATATCTCACAATTCTGACTTTATATCTCTCGATTCTGACTTTATATCTCTCGATTCTGACTTTATATCTCTCAATTCTAACTTTATATCACTCGATTCTGACTTTATATCTCTGGATTCTGACTTTATATCTCTCAATTCTGACTTTATATCTCACAATTCAATCCTGACTTTATATCACTCAATTCAATTCTGACTTTATATCACTCAATTCTGACTTTATATCACTCAATTCTGACTTTATATCTCACAATTCAATCCTGACTTTATATCTCACAATTCAATCCTGACTTTATATCTCACAATTCAATTCTGACTTTATATCTCTCAATTCTGACTTTATATCTCTCTCAATTCTGACTTTATATCTCACAATTCAATTCTGACTTTATATCTCTCGATTCTGACTTTATATATATCACTCGATTCTGACTTTATATCTCACAATTCTGACTTTATATCACACAATTCAATCCTGACTTTATATCTCACAATTCAATCCTGACTTTATATCTCACAATTCAATCCTGACTTTATATCTCACAATTCAATCCTGACTTTATATCACACAATTCAATCCTGACTTTACATCTCACAATTCAATCCTGACTTTATATCTCTCAATTCAATCCTGACTTTATATCTCACAATTCAATCCTGACTTTATATCTCACAATTCAATCCTGACTTTATATCTCACAATTCAATCCTGACTTTATATCTCACAATTCAATCCTGACTTTATATCTCTCAATTCTGACTTTATATCTCTCAATTCTGACTTTATATCTCTCAATTCTGACTTTATATCTCACAATTCTGACTTTATATCACTCGATTCTGACTTTATATCTCTCGATTCTGACTTTATATCTCTCGATTCTGACTTTATATCTCTCGATTCTGACTTTATATCTCACAATTCAATCCTGACTTTATATCTCACAATTCAATCCTGACTTTATATCTCACAATTCAATCCTGACTTTATATCACTCAATTCTGACTTTATATCTCACAATTCAATTCTGACTTTATATCTCACAATTCAATCCTGACTTTATATCTCACAATTCAATTCTGACTTTATATCACTCAATTCTGACTTTATATCTCACAATTCAATTCTGACTTTATATCTCTCAATTCTGACTTTATATCTCACAATTCAATTCTGACTTTATATCTCTCGATTCTGACTTTATATATATCACAATTCGATTCTGACTTTATATCTCACAATTCAATCCTGACTTTATATCGCTCAATTCAATTCTGACTTTATATCTCATTTCGATTCTGACTTTATATCTCTCGATTCTGACTTTATATCTCTCGATTCTGACTTTATATCTCTCGATTCTGACTTTATATCTCTCGATTCTGACTTTATATCTCAATTCTGACTTTATATCTCTCGATTCTGACTTTATATCACTCGATTCTGACTTTATATCACTCAATTCTGACTTTATATCTCACAATTCAATCCTGACTTTATATCTCACAATTCAATTCTGACTTTATATCGCTCAATTCTGACTTTATATCTCTCAATTCTGACTTTATATCTCACAATTCAATTCTGACTTTATATCTCTCAATTCAATTCTGACTTTATATCGCTCAATTCAATTCTGACTTTATATCTCACAATTCAATCCTGACTTTATATCTCACAATTCAATCCTGACTTTATATCTCACAATTCAATCCTGACTTTATATCTCTCAATTCTGACTTTATATCACTCAATTCTGACTTTATATCTCACAATTCAATCCTGACTTTATATCTCACAATTCAATCCTGACTTTATATCTCACAATTCAATCCTGACTTTATATCTCACAATTCAATCCTGACTTTATATCACTCAATTCTGACTTTATATCTCTCAATTCTGACTTTATATCACTCAATTCTGACTTTATATCTCACAATTCAATTCTGACTTTATATCTCTCAATTCTGACTTTATATATATCACTCGATTCTGACTTTATATCTCACAATTCAATTCTGACTTTATATCTCACAATTCAATTCTGACTTTATATCACACAATTCAATTCTGACTTTATATCTCTCAATTCTGACTTTATATCTCAATTCTAACTTTATATCACTGAATTCTGACTTTATATCTCTCAATCCTGACTTTATATCTCACAATTCAATCCTGACTTTAAATCTCACAATTCAATCCTGACTTTATATCTCACAATTCAATCCTGACTTTATATCTCTCAATTCTGACTTTATATCTCACAATTCAATCCTGACTTTATATCTCACAATTCAATTCTGACTTTATATCACTCAATTCTGACTTTATATCTCACAATTCAATTCTGACTTTATATCTCTCTTCAATTCTGACTTTATATCTCTCAATTCAATTCTGACTTTATATCTCTCAATTCTGACTTTATATCTCACAATTCAATTCTGACTTTATATCTCTCAATTCTGACTTTATATCTCACAATTCAATCCTGACTTTATATCTCACAATTCAATCCTGACTTTATATCTCACAATTCAATCCTGACTTTATATCTCACAATTCAATTCTGACTTTATATCTCACAATTCAATTCTGACTTTATATCTCTCAATTCTGACTTTATATCGCTCAATTCAATTCTGACTTTATATCTCTCAATTCTGACTTTATATCTCACAATTCAATCCTGACTTTATATCTCACAATTCAATCCTGACTTTATATCTCACAATTCAATCCTGACTTTATATCTCACAATTCAATCCTGACTTTATATCTCTCAATTCTGACTTTATATCTCACAATTCAATCCTGACTTTATATCACTCAATTCTGACTTCATATCACTCAATTCTGACTTTATATCACTCAATTCTGACTTTATATCTCACAATTCAATTCTGACTTTATAACACTCAATTCTGACTTTATATCACTCAATTCTGACTTTATATCTCACAATTCAATTCTGACTTTATATCTCACAATTCAATCCTGACTTTATATCTCACAATTCAATCCTGACTTTATATCTCACAATTCAATCCTGACTTTATATCTCTCAATTCTGACTTTATATCTCTCAATTCTGACTTTATATCTCACAATCCTGACTTTATATCTCACAATTCAATCCTGACTTTATATCTCTCAATTCTGACTTTATGTCTCACAATTCAATCCTGACTTTATATCTCACAATTCAATCCTGACTTTATGTCTCTCAATTGTGACTTTATGTCTCTCAATTCTGACTTTATATCACTCAATTCTGACTTTATATCTCTCAACTCTGACTTTATATCTCTCAATTCAATCCTGACTTTATATCTCACAATTCAATCCTGACTTTATATCTCACAATTCAATCCTGACTTTATATCTCTCAATTCTGACTTTATATCTCACAATTCAATCCTGACTTTATATCTCTCAATTCTGACTTTATATCTCTCAATTCGGACTTTATATCTCACAATTCAATTCTGACTTTATATCTCTCGATTCTGACTTTATATATATCACTCGATTCTGACTTTATATCTCACAATTCAATCCTGACTTTATATCTCACAATTCAATTCTGACTTTATATCGCTCAATTCTGACTTTATATCGCTCAATTCTGACTTTATATCTCACAATTCAATTCTGACTTTATATCACAATTCAATTCTGACTTTATATCTCAATTCTGACTTTATATCTATCAATTCTGACTTTATATCTCTCAATTCTGACTTTATATCTCTCAATTCTGACTTTATATCTCTCAATCCTGACTTTATATCTCTCAATTCTGACTTTATATCTCACAATTCAATCCTGACTTTATATCTCACAATTCAATCCTGACTTTATATCTCACAATTCAATCCTGACTTTATATCTCACAATTCAATCCTGACTTTATATCTCACAATTCTGACTTTATATCTCTCAATTCTGACTTTATATCTCACAATTCAATCCTGACTTTATATCTCTCAATTCTGACTTTATATCTCTCTCAATTCTGACTTTATATCACTCAATTCTGACTTTATATCACTCAATTCTGACTTTATATCTCTCAATTCTGACTTTATATCTATCAATTCTGACTTTATGTCTCTCAACTCTGACTTTATATCTCTCAATTCTGACTTTATATCTCTCAACTCTGACTTTATATCACTCAATTCTGACTTTATATCTCTCAATCCTGACTTTATATCTCTCAATCCTGACTTTATATATCACAATTCAATCCTGACTTTATATCTCTCAATCCTGACTTTATATCTCACAATTCAATCCTGACTTTATATCTC
This sequence comes from Paracanthobrama guichenoti, assembly GCA_018749465.1. Classification (NCBI taxonomy): domain Eukaryota; kingdom Metazoa; phylum Chordata; class Actinopteri; order Cypriniformes; family Gobionidae; genus Paracanthobrama; species Paracanthobrama guichenoti. The sequence goes on along the minus strand of CM031959.1, from coordinate 19,878,875 downwards.
ACAATTCAATTCTGACTTTATATCTCTCAATTCTGACTTTATATCTCTCAATTCTGACTTTATATCTCACTCAATCCTGACTTTATATCTCTCTCAATTCTGACTTTATATCTCACAATTTAATCTCTCTGACTTTATATCTCTCAATTCAATTCTGACTTTATATCTCTCAATTCTGACTTTATATCTCTCTCAATTCTGACTTTATATCTCTCAATTCTGACTTTATATCTCTCAATTCTGACTTTATATCTCTCAATTCTGACTTTATATCTCTCAAGTCTGACTTTATATCTCTCAATTCTGACTTTATATCTCTCAATTCTGACTTTATATCACTCAATGACTTTATATCTCTGACTTTATATCTCACAATTCAATTCTGACTTTATATCTCTCGATTCTGACTTTCAATTCTGACTTTATATATCTCAATTCAATTCTGACTTTATATTCATATTCTGACTTTATATCTCAATTCTGACTTTATATCTCACAATTCAATTCTGACTTTATATCTCACAATTCAATTCTGACTTTATATCTCTCAATTCTGACTTTATATCTCTCAATTCTGACTTTATATCTCACAATTCAATCCTGACTTTATATCTCTCAATTCAATTCTGACTTTATATCTCACAATTCAATTCTGACTTTATATCTCTCAATTCTGACTTTATATCTCACAATTCAATTCTGACTTTATATCTCACAATCTCAATTCTGACTTTATATCTCACAATTCAATTCTGACTTTATATCTCACAATTCAATTCTGACTTTATATCTCTCAATTCTGACTTTATATCTCTCAATTCTGACTTTATATCTCTCAATTTCTTTATATCTCTCAATTCTGACTTTATATCTCACAATTCAATTCTGACTTTATATCTCACAATTCAATTCTGACTTTATATCTCTCAATTCTGACTTTATATCTCACAATTCAATTCCTGACTTTATATCTCTCAATTCTGACTTTATATCTCTCAATTCTGACTTTATATCTCTCGATTCTGACTTTATATCTCTCAATTCTGACTTTATATATCACAATTCAATTCTGACTTTATATCTCTCAATTCTGACTTTATATCTCTCAATTCTGACTTTATATCTCTCAATTCTGACTTTATATCTCACATATCTCAATTCTGACTTTATATCTCTCAATTCTGACTTTATATCTCTCAATTCTGACTTTATATCGCACAATTCAATTCTGACTTTATATCTCACAATTCAATCCTGACTTTATATCTCACTCAATTCTGACTTTATATCTCTCAATTCTGACTTTATATCTCTCAATTCTGACTTTATATCACTCGATTCTGACTTTATATCTCTCAATTCTGACTTTATATCTCTCGATTCTGACTTTATATCTCACTGACTTCAATTCTGATTCTGACTTATATATCTCTCAATTCTGACTTTATATCTCACAATTCAATTCTGACTTTATATCTCTCAATTCAATTCTGACTTTATATCTCACAATTCAATCCTGACTTTATATCACTCAATTCTGACTTTATATCACTCCATTCTGACTTTATATCACTCAATTCTGACTTTATATCTCTCAATTCTGACTTTATATCACTCAATTCTGACTTTATATCTCACAATTCAATCCTGACTTTATATCTCACAATTCAATTCTGACTTTATATCTCACAATTCAATTCTGACTTTATATCTCTCAATTCTGACTTTATATCTCTCAATTCTGACTTTATATCACACAATTCAATTCTGACTTTATATCTCAATTCAATCTGACTTTATATCTCACAATTCAATTCTGACTTTATATCTCTCAATTCTGACTTTATATCACTCAATTCTGACTTTATATCTCTCAATTCTGACTTTATATCTCTCAATTCTGACTTTATATCTCTCAATTCTGACTTTATATCTCACAATTCAATTCTGACTTTATATCTCACAATTCAATTCTGACTTTATATCTCACAATTCAATTCTGACTTTATATCACAATTCAATTCTGACTTTATATCTCTCAATTCTGACTTTATATCTCACAATTCAATTCTGACTTTATATATCTCAATTCTGACTTTATATCTCACAATTCAATCCTGACTTTATATCTCACAATTCAATTCTGACTTTATATCTCTCAATTCTGACTTTATCTCTCACTTCAATTCTGACTTTATATCTCTCAATTCTGACTTTATATATCTCACAATTCAATTCTGACTTTATATCTCACAATTCTGACTTTATATCTTAATTCTGACTTTATATTCAATTCTGACTTTATATCTCACAATTCAATTCTGACTTTATATCTCACAATTCAATTCTGACTTTATATCTCTCAATTCTGACTTTATATCTCACAATTCAATTCTGACTTTATATCACTCAATTCTGACTTTATATCTCTCAATTCTGACTTTATATCTCTCAATTCTGACTTTATATCACTCAATTCTGACTTTATATCTCACAATTCTGACTTTATATCTCACAATTCAATTCTGACTTTATATCTCACAATTCAATTCTGACTTTATATCTCTCAATTCTGACTTATATATCACTCGATTCTGACTTTATATCTCACAATTCAATCCTGACTTTTATATCACACAATTCAATCCTGACTTTATATCTCACAATTCAATCCTGACTTTATATCTCACAATTCAATCCATCCTGACTTTATATCACACAATTCAATCCTGACTTTATATCTCACAATTCAATCCTGACTTTATATCTCACAATTCAATCCTGACTTTATATCTCACAATTCAATTCTGACTTTATATCTCACAATTCAATCCTGACTTTATATCTCACAATTCAATTCTGACTTTATATCTCACAATTCAATCTGACTTTATATCTCACAATTCAATTCTGACTTTATATCTCTCAATTCTGACTTTATATCACTCCAATTCTGACTTTATATCTCTCAATTCTGACTTTATATCTCTCAATTCTGACTTTATATCTCACAATTCAATTCTGACTTTATATCACAATTCAGTTCTGACTTTATATCTCTCAATTCTGACTTTATATCTCACAATTCAATTCTGACTTTATATCTCACAATTCAATTCTGACTTTATATCTCACAATTAATTCTGACTTTATATCTCACAATTCAATTCTGACTTTATATCTCACAATTCAATTCTGACTTTATATCTCTCAATTCAATCCTGACTTTATATCTCTCAATTCTGACTTTATATCACTCAATTCTGACTTTATATCTCACTCAATTCTGACTTTATATCTCACAATTCAATTCTGACTTTATATCTCACAATTCAATTCTGACTTTATATCTCTCAATTCTGACTTTATATCTCTCAATTCTGACTTTTTATATCTCAATTCTGACTTTATATCTGACTTTGACTTTATATCACAATTAAATTCTGACTTTATATCTCACAATTCAATTCTGACTTTATATCTCTCAATTCAATTCTGACTTTATATCTCTCAATTCTGACTTTATATCTCACAATTCTGACTTTATATCTCTCAATTCCTGACTTTATATCTCACAATTCAATTCTGACTTTATATCTCACAATTCAATCTGACTTTATATTCTGACTTTATATCTCACAATTCAATCCTGATATTATATCTCAATTCTGACTTTATATCTCTCAATTCTGACTTTATATCTCTCAATTCTGACTTTATATCTCTCAATTCACAATTCAATTCTGACTTTATATCTCACAATTCAATTCTGACTTTATATCTCTCAATTCAATTCTGACTTTATATCTCACAATTCAATTCTGACTTTATATCTCAATTCTGACTTTATATCACTCAATTCTGACTTTATATCTCACAATTCAATTCTGACTTTATATCTCACAATTCAATCCTGACTTTATATCTCACAATTCAATTCTGACTTTATATCTCACAATTCTGACTTTATATCTCACAATTCAATTCTGACTTTATATCTCTCAATTCTGACTTTATATCTCTCAATTCTGACTTTATATCTCTCAATTCAATTCTGACTTTATATCACTCAATTCTGACTTTATATATCACTGACTCAATTCTGACTTTATATCTCTCAATTCTGACTTTATATCTCTCAAATCTGACTTGATATCTCACAATTCAATTCTGACTTGATATCTCACAATTCAATTCTGACTTTATATCTCTTAATTCTGACTTTATATCTCACAATTCAATTCTGACTTTATATCTCTCAATTCTGACTTTATATCTCTCAATTCTGACTTTATATCTCTCAATTCTGACTTTATATCTCTCAATTCTGACTTTATATCTCACAATTCAATTCTGACTTTATATCTCAATTCAATTCTGACTTTATATCTCTCAATTCTGACTTTATATCTCTTAATTCTGACTTTATATCACTCAATTATGATTCATATTCTTAATTATGACTTTATATCTCTCAATTCTGACTTTATATCTCACAATTCAATTCTGACTTTATATCTCTCCATTCTGACTTTATATCTCTCAATTCTGACTTTATATCTCAATTCTGACTTTCAATCTCTGAATTCATATCTCACTTTATATCTTCAATTCTGACTTTATATCTCACAATTCAATCCTGACTTTATATCTCACAATTCAATCCTGACTTTATATCTCACAATTCAATTCTGACTTTATATCTCTCAATTCTGACTTTATATCTCTCAATTCTGACTTTATATCACTCAATTCTGACTTTATATCTCTCAATTCTGACTTTATATCTCTCAATTCACTTTATGACTCTCATATCTGACAATTCAATTCACTTTATATCTCACAATTCAATTCTGACTTTATATCTCACAATTCAATTCTGACTTTATATCTCAATTCTGACTTTATATCTCACTCAATTCTGACTTTATATCTCTCAATTCTGACTTTATATCACTCAATTCTGACTTTATATCAACTCACTTTATATCTCACAATTCAATTCTTTATATCTCTCAATTCAATTCTGACTTTATATCACTCAATTCTGACTTTATATCTCTCAATTCTGACTTTATATCTCTCAATTCTGACTTTATATCTCTCAATTCTGACTTTATATCTCACAATTCAATTCTGACTTGATATCTCACAATTCAATTCTGACTTTATATCACAATTCAATTCTGACTTTATATCTCTCAATTCAATTCTGACTTTATATCACTCAATTCTGACTTTATATCTCACAATTCAATCCTGACTTTATATCTCACAATTCAATCCTGACTTTATATCTCACAATTCAATCCTGACTTTATATCTCTCAATTCAATCTGACTTCAATCCTGACTTTATATCTCACAATTCAATCCTGACTTTATATCTCTCAATTCAATTCTGACTTTATATCTCTCTCAATTCTGACTTTATATCACTCAATTCTGACTTTATATCTCACAATTCAATTCTGACTTTATATCTCACAATTCAATTCTGACTTTATATCTCACTCAATTCTGACTTTATATCTCTCAATTCAATTCTGACTTTATATCTCTCAATTCAATTCTGACTTTATATCTCTCAATTCTGACTTTATATATCACTCAATTCTGACTTTATATCTCACAATTCAATTCTGACTTTATATCTCACAATTCAATTCTGACTTTATATCTCAATTCAATTCTGACTTTATATCTCACAATTCAATTCTGACTTTATCTCACTCAATTCTGACTTTATATCTCTTCAATTCTGACTTTATATCTCACTCAATTCTGACTTTATATCACTCAATTCTGACTTTATATCTCTTAATTCTGACTTTATATCTCTCAATTCTGACTTTATATCTCACAATTCAATTCTGACTTTATATCTCTCAATTCTGACTTTATATCTCTCAATTCTGACTTTATATCTCTCAATTCAATTCTGACTTTATATCTCACAATTCAATTCTGACTTTATATCTCACAATTCAATTCTGACTTTATATCTCACAATTCAATCCTGACTTTATATCTCTCAATTCTGACTTTATATCTCACAATTCAATTCTGACTTTATATCTCTCAATTCTGACTTTATATCTCTCAATTCTGACTTTATATCACTCAATTCTGACTTTATATCTCTCAATTCTGACTTTATATCTCTCAATTCTGACTTTATATCTCTCAATTCTGACTTTATATCTCTCAATTATGACTTTATATCACTCAATTATGACTTCATATCTCTTAATTATGACTTCATATCTCTCAATTCTGACTTTATATCTCTCAATTCTGACTTTATATCTCTCAATTCTGACTTTATATCTCTCAATTCTGACTTTATATCTCTCAATTCAATTATGACTTCAATACTTTATATCACTCAATTCTGACTTTATATCTCACAATTCAATTCTGACTTTATATCTCTCAATTCTGACTTTATATCTCTCAATTCAATTCTGACTTTATATCTCACAATTCAATCCTGACTTTATATCTCACAATTCAATCCTGACTTTATATCTCTCAATTCTGACTTTATATCACTCAATTCTGACTTTATATCACTCAATTCTGACTTTATATCTCTCAATTCTGACTTTATATCTCTCAATTCTGACTTTATATCTCTCAATTCTGACTTTATATCTCACAATTCAATTATGACTTTATATCACTCAATTCTGACTTTATATCACAATTCAATTCTGACTTTATATCTCTCAATTCTGACTTTATATCTCTCAATTCTGACTTTATATCTCACAATTCAATTCTGACTTTTATATCTCAATTCTGACTTTATATCTCAATTCTGACTTTATATCACTCAATTCTGACTTTATATCTCTTAATTCTGACTTTATATCACTCAATTCTGACTTTATATCTCTCAATTCAATTCTGACTTTATATCTCTCAATTCTGACTTTTTATATCTCACTTTATAATCTCAATTCTGACTTTATATCTCTTCAATTCTGACTTTATATCTCATAATTCAATTATGACTTCATATCTCTCAATTATGACTTCATATCTCTTAATTATGACTTCATATCTCTCAAGTCTGACTTTATATCACACAGTATAGGCCAGATCCCTAATCCCTAATTTAAACACTAAGGCAAGGAGATGGTCCAATGTTTGCTCCAAAACGCACTGCATTCCCAAATTTAAATGCTACAGTTTCAGAGATTTGTTGAATCTAAACAATGGATGGAAAAAGACTCAATGACGCATTGTGTAATTTAACCCTGTAATGATTTTTATTTTTTATTTTTATAGAATAGTTTACTGAAGTGCTCATGGACATCCTTCAAACATCATCTTTTGTGTTCAATTGAAGAGAGAAAGTCGAATGGGGTTGGATCGACATGATGGTAAATGATGACAGAATGATCATTTGTGTGTGAACTATTTCTTTAACACAAATCAAACCGCTTATGAAAGGACAGGTTTAATCTTATTTGCGGGTGCGCCGTCACTCCTAGCAGTCGCCCATGAAGGGGAGGCGTCAGTCCAGAGTCGCATTTCATTACGCGACACATTTAACCTCACCCACTTCAACTAAAACATACACAAGCCTTATTATGTGCTTAATATTCACTATCAGCTGAATAATTTTTAATGCAACTTATAGCCGAGTAGATGGATAACTCAATTATGCGCACATCCGTCACGGAGCCTGCTGAAGCCAGCGGAGATTGATGGGAAGGTGAGGCCGACGGCGTCTTTAGCATCAGATCCAGGCAGCGGGCCTGAACCGGCTCTCCTCCTCCACTGCTCCGCTCTTTATAGGCGAAGCATCATTACCCATGACGAGAGTTTATTATGAGCGGCGCGTTTTGGCCACACTATTATTTGGATGATGAATGCTGCCGCTGCAAGTTTCAGAGAGGAAATTAGCTGTCGTTTGGCAAAAACACACCGCATTTCTCACTTCGATTTGTTTTAAGGGAGAATGAGGAACAATTAACAGTACACTCTTACAGAATGTGTTCAATGGGTTCTATATGGAACTCTACGGTTCTAGAGGTTCTATATAAGGAGAAATGTCTTACATGGTTGCATAATACTCCCATGTTTAATGGGTTACACAAATGTTTTCCATTAACGTATGTTTACAATGGTTTAATCCATAACATTTAATCAAATGGAGAACCTGACAGATACTGAAATATATCCCTATACTGAACCTCTTCTTCTAAGAGTGTAATGCTGACTTTACATGCTATTGGAAAATTCATTCTTCCCACTTCAGAAGTCGTGATTACGAGCTTGTCGCGTTCAAGTGCTTTGTCGTCTGAAAGAACAGGAATCATGGAGGACACCAGGTTTATTCTTGCCTATTTATCGGGAAAATTGTATTAACACTAGATCCGCCAGGGTCGTTGCACACTTAAAACCACCAGCAGGTAAAATTTACCCATGCATGATTACAGTTTTGATACGGCTAAAAAACATATTATGGTCACTGTATGTAATGTCATGAAATTATTATTTTTAGTTAACTATGTATTTGTCCTGTTGTTTTATGCTATATTAAGCAAGCTAAACTAATCGGTTTTTGGTGAATATATGCTAAACCAGCCTGCAATGACAACGAGAATTAGAAGGAAATAAATGCATATTTAGATGGTGTGATGATATAATAAAATGTCATTAATCACATTAAGAAAACACATTATTTAAATTACTAAAAACCTAAATAAACAAAGAGCATTAATAATTCACCGCACTGCATAGGATGTTTGATGCAATGACAAATTCAAGCGCACCATTTCACCTAATTAATTATTAATTTGCTTCGTTATGTAATTTATCATTTGAACAAGACCAATAGCCTTGGAGTAATCATGAAAACGATTTTATTCATTACATCATAGATCAGAAATAGTTTTTCAGGAAACGGGCAGACGAATAAATAGCAACACGGTGGCAAACAATACACGATAAAAAAAAGGAAAACAAAAATTAATAATTACTTCAAAGTTTGAACATTTATGTGTAGGCTAAAGCACAAGCGTTGTGTGACTGTCGAACACAGCGTGAAAATAAAGGAATTATACAGAGGTAAATTTGACCGGCTGGCGGTTTTAGATATAAATCCCCCGTTCTTTTAAATCTGGTTTTATCTAAATAATTTTTAACAACAGTGGAGAGGGCTTTAGGGGCAGTTTAGTTTGCTTGTGATGTTTTGTGATAGGGAAGCTTGACCCGATGACTTGAATAGCTCTTGAAAAGAATGAATCCTTCTAGAAATATTATTTTAACTATGACGACTTACTTTAAGTGCAAAATTCTTTTGGGTTTTCATTCTCGAGTACCACCAACTCAAACCATAAAGTGACGCTTTTTAAGCACTTTTACACCGTTTTAGACCATTCCATATGACTATAGAATAATTATTATGATTTTATTGAGATGATAATTATATATTAAACAAAATAAGACAAATATTGAACATACTATTGTACTGTAAAAAAATTAGTAATGAAATTACTTTTATTTTTATAAAAAATTAGTGCTGAGGAAAAATTAATCATGATTAATCGCATCCAAAATAAAAGTTTACATATATGTGTGTGTGTGTGTGTGTGTGTGTGTGTGTGTGTGTGTGTGTGTGTGTGTGTGTACTAGGGATGGGATGATTACCAGTTTCATGATAAACTGTACTGATGGTTAGTATTGTCGTTTAAAATGTAATTATCATTAAAACCGCGTTTGATTATCACGATTTTGAGAACTCGCATGTAAATCCTGTCCAGTCAGCGCCAGTCTGGCGCAGGTGTTGATTTTTAAATAAGAAGAAATGGCGGACGGCAGTGACAGCGCTCGGGAGATTTTCCAGCTTTCTAAAAGGACCAAATCTGAGGTGTGGTCATATTTTGTCTTCTACAGAGGAGGATGCTCACCCTGTCCGCAGAACATCCAAGAAGTCTGCAATAGGGGGAAACACTCAAACTCCGTGACCATCACACACCGTTATATAGCGGACACAAGGCACGTTAACTTTCACCTCAATACCAAAACTACATCTGGGGAATAATAACGTGAAGCTTGAGCCAAAGATGAACAAACAAGTTCAGACAAGACTAGGGTGACATTTAAGGGATAATAATGTATATTCATTGTACACTTATTACACAGATTTTCTTTACCACATAAATAATTACGGGGACATATTGAATTGAGATTAATGTTTTAAATCTTACCCGTTTATAATCCATTCTGTACAGTACAAAACAATCAACCAGACAAGATGATCACAAGAAGTTATAATAATAATAATTATAGTAGCATTAATAGTAAAGTCCTCTGATTTAATTTTCAATGCAATCACAAACAGACGCAAGTTGCATTTGTTTGGGAGCGCGTCCTTTGTGATGCATGCGCTGGTATAATGCGTTGCTATTGACGACAGCCATTATAAGGAAGGAAATGCCACAGAATAGAAACTGCTTAAAGTGCATCGAGCTGCTTGTTTTATTTGTTGTTTGCTGATTTTCAAATATAAAACATGTTAATGTTTTCAGTGTGTGCATCTGTTCTTTTTGAACACTTTAATCTCACTTGAACAAAACCGTGATAATATTGATAATTGTGATATGAAATTTTCCTATTGTTTCATCCCTGTGTATAATTATAATTTTTTTAAATATAAAAATTTATATTTATATATAAGATAAATTATATATACACAGTATATTCATGCAAACATTTCTTAATATTATACATGCATGTGTGTGTGTATTTGTATATACATAATTATACACAGTACACACACACATATATGTAACAACATTTATTTTGGATGTGCACTATTAAAAATACAATTATAATATATGTGTTAATTTCTTCAAATAGTTTACCATAAGGCTTTTATCTTAACAGGTTGCATGCTAATAAATTATAAAAAATAAAAATAAATGTGCTGCCGTTTGTACAGTGAAGGCGCTGTATGATCACTTGAAGCGCTTCTGAATCATGTGTGTAAATGATGCACATATTTACTTCATTAAATCACAGCCATATCACGATATCGATTTTATTCCGATATATTGTGCAGCCCTAATTAACAGTCCTTGCAAACACTGCCATTTGGTGCGAATGATGGAAATGCTTGAAAATAATCAAATCAGGAGTTGTGTCACTCTGATGCACTGCACTAATTGAAAACGCGGCGGCAATGTCGGGAAGGCCACTGGAAAGGAAACTCGCTGACCTTTTCAATACTTCACTGATATAACTCGTATAAACAGAAGAGATGGAGTAACGTGCGATGGCAGAGGGATCGGGCCTCCAGAGCACATGATTGGCTGAATGAGAGGAGACGACAGGAAGCTGGACAGGGGCGCTCCTCTGCTCCGAGAGCATTGCAAATGTCAAATGTAAATGTCAATTAAAAATTACAAGCGGCTCTGAAAGGTGGACTCTGAAGGGTCTGACATTTTTTTTTTGACATGCCAAAGTTTATCTGACAAGGCAGCGCACAGACATGACAGCGTGTGCCGTGTCACGTCTAAACACGCACACACGTGAGGATCATGCTGAAGACCGTGATGAGCCACTGAAGCGCACCGCATCAGATCAGATACATAAAGTGAGAGAACGAGAGGACAAAAGATGCTTTTAGGTTTATGTTTTCAATCATATACAAGCACGTTCTATTCATCAAGTGGCGTATTAGTCACATTGTGTGGTTAAGCATGGACTTACAAGCAATACAGCAAGTCGGTTTACATCACAATTCATTGTTAAGTTTTTATTAAAACGGTTCAGGTATTTGTGAAATCCCTCACAAACATAAAATGTTTGTCTGGCTATCACGAGACCAAGCTCAATTTAAGATTGAACATTGGTCTGGGGAGTCTGCTCTGTATTTTTACTGCACAAGAGGTGTGATCAAAGGGCATAGTTCAATAACTCTGTACGCAATTGGACAGTCCTTCAACCAATCAGACCACAAGAGGCGTGATCAACGGGAAACAACCCATTGCTTCTCTGTCATTGTGTTAAACCCACCAATAGCGTGCCAGATGGATAAGCCAGTCTGTGATTGGTTCCCGCAAAAGTGTAACAGAAGCAGGATAAATGAATGCACAGGTTTCCAGACTGAGCTGCAGGGTGAAATCAAATCGCCAGCAGATCAGTCCATAATCCAACCCAGTCTAAGAAAATGCATTAATTATGACTGGATTATTACAATATTTGGAAATCCTAAGCCCTATTCAGACGGTAACTGTTTCTCATGGGGTCGTAAGGTATTTTTACCATTTACAGGGGGTAGTCAGTGATTTTATGTGATTTTTGTGGTCATTTAATCGCCGTTTAATGGGCTGTTTTTACAGCAGTAGTTAACGTTATATATACGCTAAATTAGCAGCATTATGTTTACCTCATGAAAATAAGAGGCTGTATTAACTTATTTCCACTCATTTCCACATTTTTAAAATTACATCCTATCTTCCTATTTTTTTAAACAGGAGAAATAATAAATAATTAATAATATCCTATGATTATATTAAATATGACATTTTATTTACAGCAGACAATCATGTTAATGACCACGTGAGCAGTGCGTTCCCAGGTTCGTGAGATTACAAAACTCGCTGCTCCACCGTGAATAAATCGTCATCCGAACGCACAAGTTTATTTCTGAGGCGGCGTGCGCATTTATTTTTACGGACGTCCACGAGAAACAATTACCGTCTGGACATGGCTTAAGCCTGATATCTTCTACAGGCCCACTAAAGCAAAATACTTTTTGTCACACTTAGATGAATATGTGCTGCACGCGTTCCTCTCAATAACAAAATAAATACGGAAAATAGCCGTTCAGAAAGCATCTGCTCAGTGATGTGGATCTGCTTCAGCTCTGAGATTCAGGGCCTATTTTACCGATCTGAGCTCATGGTCTGAAGTTCACGGCGCAGGCGCACTTACGGCGTGTTGAATCCACTTTTTGCTAGTTTAATGATGGGAAAAACAGTCTGTGCACCCAGAGCATGGTCCAAAAGAGTTGTCCGACATTTCTTAATGAGTCACGGGTGTGTTTTGGGCATAACGTGCAATAAACCAATCAGAGTCTCATCTCACATTCCCTTTAAAAGCCAGTTGCGCTCGCACCATGGAGGATTCACTGTTTACATGCAAGCAGAAAGAATGAGAGAGGAATCCTTTTATTTTTAATATTTAAAGATGTGTGTGTTGCTGCGCATCCCTGTGTGTGTAATAATCAGAGTGTGTGTGTGTGTGTGTGTGTGTGTGTGTGTGTGTGTGTGTGTTGCTGCGCGTCCCTGTCTGTTTAATAATCAGAGTGTGTGTGTGTGTTGCTGCACATCCCTGTCTGTGTAATAATCAGAGTGTATGTTGTGTGTGTTGCTGCGCGTCCCTGTGTGTGTAATAATCAGAGTGTGTGTGTGGTGTGTGTGTGTGTGTTGCTGCGCGTCCCTGTCTGTTTAATAATCAGAGTGTGTGTGTGTTGCTGCACATCCCTGTCTGTGTAATAATCAGAGTGTATGTTGTGTGTGTTGCTGCGCGTCCCTGTGTGTGTAATAATCAGAGTGTGTGTAATAATCAGAGTGTGTGTGTTGTGTGTAATAATCAGAGTGTGTGTGTTGTGTGTAATAATCAGAGTGTGTGTGTTGTGTGTGTGTGTGTTGTGAGTAATAATCAGAGTGTGTGTGTGTGTGTGTGTGTGTGTGTGTGTTGTGAGTAATAATCAGTGTGTGTGTGTGTGTGTGTTGTGAGTAATAATCAGAGTGTGTGTGTTGTGTTGCTGCGCGTCCCTGTGTGTGTAATAATCAGAGTGTGTGTGTGTGTTGCTGCACATCCCTGTGTGTGTAATAATCAGAGTGTGTGTGTGGTGTGTGTGTGTGTGTGTGTGTGTGTGTGTGTGTGTGTGTAATGTGTGTGTGTGTGTGTGTGTGTTGCTGCACATCCCTGTGTGTGTAATAATCAGATGTGTGTGTGTGTGTGTGTGTGTGTGTGTGTGTGTGTGTGTGTGTGTGTGTGTGTGTGTGTGTGTGTGTGTGTGTGTGTTGCTGCGTGTCCCTCTGCGCATAATAATCAGAGTGTGTGTGTTGTGTGTGTGTTGTGAGTAATAATCAGAGTGTGTGTGTGTGTGTGTGTTGTGAGTAATATCAGAGTGTGTGTGTTGTGTGTGGGCGTTGTGTGTGTGTGTGTTGTGAGTAATAATCAGAGTGTGTGTGTGTGTGTGTGTGTGTGTGTGTGTGTGTGTGTGTGTGTGTGTGTGTGTGTGTGGGCGTTGTGTGTGGACGTGAACATGAGAACTGTGTCGGGCTGAAACTAGCAGAACACACTTACGTTGCACCTGTTGTCGTATTGCACTGGGTGTGTGATAGGGCCCATTGATGCACGTCATGTTTATTTATACAGCACTTTATACCATAGATCGCTTTAAAGCAGCAGCTTTACAGTATTAAACATGAACAACAGTGTCTGTCAGTTTTTACTCACGTCTGACCTCAACCGACTGAACCGAAGAAATGAACCTGAGAAGTGTTACACTTCAGAGAAGGCGGAGCCTCAGAGCCACACCCACCTGTTACATCACCACCGACCAATGGGAGTTCAGAGGTGTTTACCATCTGGAGCAAACTTTTCTATAAAGATCGCTTTGACAAGCCGTTTTGAACTTTAAATGTACTTAGTGTTGGGCTGATTTTATTTGAAATGATGCACATCACACCAGTTCATTCTTCCCTTTCACTTGAAGTACATAAGGGCTTTAGAAGTTTTGATTTCAGCCAGTCTTTCAAAAACAGCATTTGTATTTATGTTTAATGTTTGTGCTTTGTATGACTATCAGTTCAGTGTTAAATCATGTTTTCACCTTTAGTTTTAGTGTATAACAGCAGCTTTGCAGCACAGTATGAAGATGACAGTGTATGTGAGTATTACTGTATTTTAATGAATCAGGATGTGTCCTGTGTGACGTGAACATGTGGTCTGACCTGTTGCAGTAGCTCCAGAACTGCTCGTTCAGGTAAGCGTGATGGCTGTGGTCATCTCCGAAGGAAGCTTTGCTCTCGATCCAGTGAACGATATGACCATCAACAGCTGCGGAGGAACACAACACCTGTAACTGGCTGATCAAGAGCAGGTTAGCGAGCTAAGTTTACTATAAGCAGTGTTTAAACAGAAAGGGAGAGCGATTAGCAGGAAACTACAAGCCTTTTTTAGTCTGCTTTGGTAAAATGTCAGATTACTTTCATGCAAAACTGATTTGATGGGACATCTGTGAATAAAAGATCAATTAAAGTTACAATAAACAACATCAGCCGGATGCGTGTCATGCATTGCTTTAAAACGGTCTTCAAGTTTCTACTAATAAGTAAGTGAATGAAAAGCACATTGCAAAAAATGCTTTTCTTAAATATATCAGAAATGTATTATTATTAGTAATATGCATTGCTAAGGACTTCACTTTAAAGGAGATTTTTTTGCACCCTCAGATTCCAGATTTTCAAATAGTTGCATCTCGGCCAAATATTGTCCCAACAAACCATACATCAATGGAAAGATTATTTATTGAGATGTATATAATGTACACATCTCAATTTTTAAAAAAATTACCTTCATGACTGATTCTGTGGAGTTTTTGAATGAAGTGAGTTTTTGCTTAAAACAAGCAAAACCATCTGCCATTGGGTTAAGAAAAATTTTCTTGTTTCTTTATTTTTCTTAACCCAATGGCAGATAGTTTTGCTTGTTTTAAGCAAAAACTCACTTCATTTTGATTTTATTTCCCAGAAAAATCGTATGTTATTTTTACTTAAATGCATCTTGATTTAAGAATGTTTAGATGTTTGGACTGGAAAGACAAAAAGACAAAATAAGAAAAGCATGTTTTGCAGTGAAACTATCATCAGAGCTCACCGATCGGCACCTCCAGAATGATGTCGGGGGTTTTGTCGTAGCCCTTGGCACGGAGCTGGTTCTCATCTGCATGGGAAAGACATTTATCGGTCATGTTTGAGTTCATTTTTCCATCTCTTTGACCCTCAGAACTGATGGTGATTGTCACACAAACTGTGCACTTTCCCATGTTCAGTGCAGTTTTATCTGCTCCAGAGCTCATTTCCACCAATACTGGTGTCTCAAATCCCACTTTCTCCACTTTACCCACCAATTCAAACAAATGTGTTGCACTGATATGGAGTTCATTGCTGTAAAAGACAAAGCAAATTATTTGTACTTTACTTGCAGCTTAATGCATTATTTTACCCACTACACATTAAAAAATCCTAAAATCGTGACACACAGGAAGAGACTGCATTGTGGGAAGACAAGTATATAAACTGATTTCATTTTCTCAATATTTACCCACACTAACGGCAACACTTTATGACAGGATTTCATGTTAACATCAGCATTAACATGAACTAACAAGAAACAATAGTTCTACCGCATTTATTAATTGAATAAATAATGCATTTTAAGATTGCATCCATTATTTAAAGCACTGCAAACTAAAATGGACATTTGTATTACTAAAACATCAACAACAAAAGGTTAATAATGCTGTAATCATAACAGAGATACCAAAAATAAAATACATTTTTAAGCACATCACTGCACTGAACAGTGTTATTCATGGGAAATGTGGACGGTCAGGGTTAATTTTAATAATCAGTGTTTTAGAACTGGGAAGAGTGTTTTGAGTTATAAAAGTTAAAGTTATTATTTTGATTAAACTGATTCCTCCTGATGCTACTCCTTTAAACAGCATCTGGTGAAGGCGCACACATGACCTCGGTCACCGCAGACAAAGCAAAGTCATCTGAAGACCGGAAAGCCAAGGATGGTGTCTGTTAAATGTTTGCTGGCACTGCACAAACGTCTCTTGCATCTGCGGTGGTGATGGAGGGTGTGAGGTCGGGTGTGTTGTATCAGTGGGACGGAGTGACCGAGGCCATTGTCCTTGAGTCCTGGTGAAACACCTGATTTCTCCATTAAATCACAGCGAGCGGGTCATTTGGCCTCTCCGTGTCCAGTCAAGCTGAACCGCTATAGGGCGAGAGGGGGCGTGACGGGCGAGGGTCTGTTGACATGGTCACGGCGTGCAGATCATCTTTGTACATCACCTTTGATGAGAATTAATGAGCTGTCTCAGCCGCGGCAGAGCTCACTTCCAATCCATTCATCAGGCCGCTGTGACCCTCCAGCCCACACGCCCTGAGACGGGTCAGAACGCACTCATCTCACACCTGAATGTTCCCTGAGCGCTGACGCTCCAGAAACACATGACACCGGGAACATCGGTCAAGTAATCTCGGGGTACAGCAAATACAGCTATAGCAAAATAATTATTAATATTAATAACAAAACAGTTATTAATATTTCATTTATCTCGTTTTTGCATGTGTTCATAATTTCTTTGAATAACCACCTGGCCAGAAATTGTGTCGCACAATTGGTCACGTAGTTTGACTACAAAATCTTTAACATATTTTTTATAATATTTGAACAATAGGTCGTCAATTTTTTCTAGGCCAGACATCACATTTAGACACTACTGTACATGCATATACATACACACACACACATTAAGTAAAAACAAACAAATTGTACAGAGGGTTACAAGTCTAAATTAAACTCAGTGGAGGCTAGTCAGCTTGGGATCAAATGCAGGAGGCTTACCTAGAAACGACAGGTTCCTCTCTCTGAGTTTGTCTCGCAGAATGTCTTCATGTTCCAGACCGATGGCACTATGGGAACATGGTTAAGGACGTACTGCAAACACACTTCACAAACCCCTAATTTATGGCAGTCGTGCACTTTAATTTGTGCGTTCTTCTCATTTCTCATGGGGATTGCAGTGGAAATTTGGTCAACTTTTACAAGCCCATTTCTAAATGTTACCTGTGCTCAGTTGCCATGGAAACACTTAGACAGCTGAGAAGGGTTGCTGTGGTAACAGAAGAAAAAAAAAAAAGTGTGTTTTGTTGTAATATCAAGAGTGAGTGTATCAGAGACAAACCTCTGTGACCTAAACATCAACACAGACACGGCACAGATCTGTCTGCGCAAAGCTCATCACCACAATGCCAGGCTGTTCTGAGTGGTTGCCAGGGTATTGCAAGAGTGTTCTAAGGTTACCAGGGTGTTGCTATCGATGGTTGCTAGAGTGTTCTGAGTGATTGCCAGGATGTTGCAAGAGTGTTCCGAGTTGTTGTCAGGATGTTGCTAGGATGTTCATAGTGGTTGCCAGGGTGTTCTGAGTGGTTTTCAGGGTGTTTGGAGGGGTTTACAGGGCTTGCTAGGCTGTTCTGAGATGTCAGGGTGTTCTGAGTGTTTGCCAGGACAATGCTAGGGTGTTCATAGTGGTTGCCAGGCTGTTCATAGTGATTGTCATGGTGTTCAGAGTGGTTGCCAGGGCTTGCTAGGCTGTTCTGAGTTGTTACCAGGGTGTTGCTAGGGTGTTTTTCTTGGTTGTCAGAGTGTTATGAATGGTTGCCAGGGTTAACTGTTCTGAGTGTTTGTCAGAGTGTTCCAAGTGGTTGCCAGGGTGTTGCTAGAGTGTTCTGAGTGGTTGGCAGGGTGTTGCTAGAGTGTTCAGAGTTGTTGTCAGGATGATGCATGGATGTCCATAGTGGTTGCCAGGGTGTTCTGAGTGGTTGTCAAGGTGTTTGGAGTGGTTTCCAGGGCATGCTAGGCTTGTCAGGGTGTTCTGAGTGGTTGTCAGGGTGTTGCTAGGGTGTTTTGATTGGTTGTCAGAGTGTTATGAATGGTCTCCAGGGTGATCTGTTCTGAGTGGTTGCCAGGGTGCTGTAGATCATAGAATACTCAAACTTACACTGGTATTCAGGGACAGGCACTAAAGTGGTTTAGTGGCATACCTATCAGAGCGCTACCATTTTGTCCATTTAAACGGGAAGAATCTAAGATAACGTCAGTGAATTATGGAGTGCTGCAAGGATCTGTGTTAGGCCCTCTGCTATTCTCAATATATATATACATGCTGCCACTTGGTAATATTATAAGAAAACATGGAATTAGTTTCCACTGTTATGCCGCTGATACTCAGCTCGACCAGATGAAATCTCTAAATTATCCAAGCTGACAGAGTGTGTTAAAGATATAAAATATTGGATGACCTGTCATTTTCTCTTATTAAATTCAGATAAGACAGAGGTATTACTTATTGGACCAAAATCATGTACACAGAATCTCTTGGAATATAATCTGCATTTAGGATGTACCGTTACTTCATCCGCTACAGGTAAAGACCTCTGTGTTATAATAGACAGCAACTTGTCTTTCGAAAATCATATTTCATGTGTTACAAAAACAGCCTTCTTCCACCTCAGAAACATCACGACACTATGGAACATGCTATCTGTCTCTGATGCAGAAGAGTTAGTTCATGCATCCAACGCGCTATACAAATAAATGTGAACTGCACTGAACTTAAACATCAGTCCTCAACTGAATCTGTGAAAGGCAACAGTAGCATATAAAACACATGCAGCCAAAGCATCAAACAATAAACTGACAGACAGTCGTGTCTGAAGTGCGTAACACAGGCTGTTCATGGCTTGATGGGCGTCTGTGCGTCATGTGTCACGGGGCGGTTCAGTGGGGCGATATGATGAACCCGCGCAGATGTAGAGAGAGAATGAATGCTGACGCGTGAAAAGAGCTGGAGAGAGAGAGGGCGGAGAGATGGGGATGAGCGACCGTGGACAGGCAAACACTGTGACCCTTCACCCCTGACTACACACACACACACACACACACAGATTGATAAGAAGCGTACGTGATCTACAAGAGCACAAACCTCAACTCAGTGTCTCGGTTTCGAAACTCACTGAGCATTTGAAGGCATCACAAGCCTCATTCAGATCGGAGTGGTTTTCTAAACGACGTCTGGATCACAAACCTCATCCCTGATTCCCATAGGAGTCACATCTCCGTGTTCATTAGAGAGATGAAAGTGTGTGTTTTTAGAAACGGGTGTAACAGAAGGTCATGGGCTTTGGTTGCATGCATCATATGACTTTTAATGACTTTTAACGGTTAAATGTATTTATTTATAGTTAATAATTGTAGTACTTCAACTAAAAATTATTTCAGCTTATTGCCAAGGCAACATTTTGAATTATCGTTTAAAGTTTTTCAACTAATATTTACATTTTTATCTTCATTTCAATTAACGGAAATGTCTATTAGTCTAACAACCCCCAGAACTCAGTAAAAACAGCCTGTAAGCATTACAGTGTAACAAAAGACAGTTGTGTTCGGACAGGACGAGATTTCTCAGACGATCGTTGAGCTAGCCAGAAATCACAGACTTGGCAGATTCAGTAAGGATTTAATCTGTGAAACATGACTTTCTCTAACATCCACTGAGAGCTACGACAGTCGTGAGTGTCATGAAATCTGACTGACCAAATGGTAAATACTCAACTAAATGAAAGTGCTGAAATCATCTGGATTCAGTCAAATTTGCTGAACAGAAAGTGTTGGAAGTGAAATAAATGTGGGGTGTGAAACTACATCATCCTTACGGGAATGAAGATAAAATCTGGATGTGATAAAATATAATGCTGCATATGTGAGGATATCACACACACACACACACACACACACACACACACACACACACACACACACACACAGGAAGTGAGAGAACACTGCATTCAGACAGTGAACACAGGGCTGCATATTGATCACACACACATACACACACTCAAGCGTAACTTTTATGTCAGGTGAAGCTCGGCACATCTCGTCCCTGTGAATAGTTCCTCGTCAATTTCAGGCTTAAAGTTTTATGGGAAGGATACTGTTTGATGCAGTCGACCAGCGGTCCATAACAGCAGTCATTTACTGTGCACTGAAAAGAGGGAAGAAATATTACAGTCAGGAGGGGACGGGCCCCTCAACATCCATTACAAACACCCATCATGCACAGCAGCGCCGACACACCTCTCCTTATTAGCAGGTTATTCAGATTCAGATTCACAAACTAAAGACCTTTAGCAGATTACAGATTACAAATGAGTCTAACGAAGTTTAGGAATAAATCAAAGAATGCAAAAGATCCACCCATCCATTCATAAATCCATAGATCCATCCATCCATCCATAGAGCCATCATCCATCCATCCATAGATTCATCCATCCATCCATTCATAAATCCATAGATCCATAAATCCATAGATCCATCCATCCACCCAATCCATTCACAGATCCATCCATCTATCATTCATGCATAGATCCGCCAATGCTATCTATCCATCCATAGATCCATCCATCCATTCATCCATCCATAGATCCATTCGTCCATCCATAGATCCATCCATCCATTCATCCATCCATAGATCCATTCGTCCATCCATAGATCCATTCGTCCATCCATAGATCCATCCATCCATTCATCCATTCATCCATCCATAGATCCATTCGTCCATCCATAGATCCATCCATCCATTCATCCATCCATAGATCCATTCGTCCATCCATAGATCCATCCATCCATCCATAGATCCATTCGTCCATCCATAGATCCATCCACCCATTCATCCATCCATAGATCCATTCATCCATCCATAGATCCATTCGTCCATCCATAGATCCATCCACCCATAGATCCATCCACCCATAGATCCATCCACCCATTCATCCAATCCATTCATAGATCCATCCATCTATCATTCATGCATAGATCCATCCATCCATAGATCCATTCATCCATCCATAGATCCATTCATCCATTCGTAGATCCATCCATCCACCCCAACCATCCATCAATCCATCCATCCATCCATCATCCATCCACCCATCCATAGATCCATCCATCATTCATGCATAGATCCAACAATCCCATCTATCCATCCATAGATCCATCCATACATCCATCCATCTATCATTCATGCATAGATCCAACAATCCCATCTATCCATCCATAGATCCATCCATACATCCATCCATCTATCATTCATGCACAGATCCACCAATCCCATCTATCCATCCATAGATCCATCCATACATCCATCCATCTATCATTCATGCACAGATCCACCAATCCCATCTATCCATCCATAGATCCATCCATACATCCATCCATCTATCATTCATGCACAGATCCACCAATCCCATCTATCCATCCATAGATCCATCCATACATCCATCCATTTATCATTCATGCACAGATCCACCAATCCCATCTATCCATCCATAGATCCATCCATACATCCATCCATCTATCATTCATGCACAGATCCACCAATCCCATCTATCCATCCATAGATCCATCCATAGATTCATCATCCATCCATCCATCCTCCATCCACAGATCCATCCATAGATTCATCTATCCATCCATAGATCCATTCATCCATCCATCATCCATCCATCCATCATCCATCAATCCATCCACCCATAGATCCATCATCCATCTATAGATCCATCCATCCATCAATAATAATAATAATAATAATAATAATAATAATAATAATAATAATAATAATAATAATCAACTTGGTACTGAAGTACCGGTACTTTTGACAACACTTGTAAAGAGCAACATAAACATTCTGCTAAACATCTTAGTTTGTTTTCAATAGAAGAAACAAACATTCAAAGATGTTTGTTGAGTGGTACCTGCTCGATGTGCTTGGCTAACAGCAGGTCAGGAATCAGATACGGCTCGCGCAGCATGTTGTTGAGGACGTGTCTGGATGCTGCTGATGGAGAGAGAAACACGCGCATTAGACATT
>CM031959.1:19813614-19846114 GCA_018749465.1 Paracanthobrama guichenoti | reverse complement strand
GCAAATCTCTGCGGCTGCCTAAAGCCCTCATTTGATTTTCATATTTACTTCTTTAAACCCATCCTCCACTCCTCGGCACACAGAGAAAACAAGAGCAGCGTCTCTGCTGTGTTTTTATTTCCTCCGCCTCTGCTGCACTCATGAGCGGTGATGGTGCTCCCAGCAGGGTTAGTGGGGCAGAACTGATCTGCCTCGGTCTGATTGCGTCTGATAGCAGGGCTGCAGCTCGGCCTTTCTCAGAGCTCTGCAACTCCCCGCTCCACGCTAGTAATTAGTATACTTGTCAAGGCAACTGCTTACCTCACCCGCCTCCTACAGCTGCTAATGAAGAGCCTGGATCTCAGTATTCAAAGGCTAGACTCAGTGCCTGATGCACTTACCTTCACAAGTGCCTTTACTAACAATTAATCATTTGATTCAATGCACTTACTGTGTACATACATGTTTGTACTTACACTTAAAAAAAAAAAAAAATGCCTGCATGTAATTACAGCTGTAAATAATGTCTGTAATCACATCAGTGTTGAGCCTTTAACCCACCCTTAAACCGACCCATAGCACCAAACCTGTACTAAACATACCCGTATCCACCTCAATAAGTGTTTTCAATACAAGTGTGACCAAATAGGGTCATTTAACTGTAAAAATGCTTTTGGAATTCTGGTTTAAACAATTGTTTCTTGTTAGTTTTTATTAATTACTGTATGTACATTTGGGTTTTATGTCACATTTTCTGTTTAATTGATGTTTATGGCATTGGTGTTCTGTATTTGAGTGACACTGTGCAACTTCTATTTTAGTGTTTACCTCAGCTTGTGGAGAAGCTACTAGCTACTAATTAACTTCGCCTCTTATAGTTATCATCATAGTTAATAAAATATGTTTTTGTAATCATATTTTAAGTTCAGGCCCGCAAAACCTAAAATGTTGCTAATGCACCATAGACTCGAACACAGTGTGCACGGATGAGCATTACGACCTGAGAAGTCGGAAACGATGATGCATATTTATTTTTTCTGATTGGTTATGGCAGCATTTTGGTCTGTAGCTTAAGTTTCGATTAGTTAGTGCCATCCAGATAAAAAAAACAAAAACAACTAAAGTCAAACTTTAAAGGTAAATCACTTTGATATTGAAAATACAGTTTAGTGCAATCTGTGCCAATCTGCCATGTACACAACATTATAATGAAAAGACTATAGTAAGAGATGTTGTAAATTCTTTGTCTGTCCGTGTTTTTTCTTGTTGTTACGAGAAGAGGGCATCCACAATGGGAGTTACAGTCCGGTTCACTTGTGCATTGACCTTTATTTGTGCAGATGTGGGATGTAATATGTTTTTGCTGTCTAAATAATCTCATATAGGGTGTGTTCGGTTAATTAACCCATTAGTAAAGCGCTTTAGCTCGTTCTGTCTTCAGATTCAGCAATGTTCAACATTATTGATTATGATTGGCTTATTTTAAACAATGACATTCCTGCTTCTTTTTCAAACACTTTGATGCATTATTAAAGTGCCCTTATTATGGTTTATCGAATATTCCCTTTCATGCAGTGTGTAATATAGCTGTTTGTGAATGTAAGCGTTCTGCAAAGTTGTAAACGTGAAAGTGCACGGTAAATAAAATTATTGTCTCCCAAAAGAATGTTTCGTCAGTCATTCACGTTAGTGCTCGGGTAACCTATGCGCTGTTATTGATACGGTTAATACAGTTCCCGCATGTGCACCGCAGTAAATGAGAAATATATAATAATTGTTGATGGATGTACTGATGGTGAGGAATTCCAGCTGCAACATCTCATAATGTACCTCAAGATGAGTAGCATCGCTGAGAAACATCCTGCTCAAGTCATCCTTAAGATGGAGTTTCGGGTTGAAAAACTAGTTCTTCCCATTTTTCATCATCAGGCTCGCGCTCGGATTGATATGGTAAAATCAACGTCATTGTTACCAACTTTACAAAGTGTACAATCAATGAGCTTTAGGAAGCCTCCTGAGCTGAAGTTCAGTTATGGTAATGGACATCAGCTTCTGAAATATGCGCTGTACGAGGTAGACCAAATCACAACAGACTGGGCCACCTGACCAATCACAACAGACTGAGCCAACGGACCAATCACAACAGACTGAGCCAACGGACCAATCACAACAGACTGAGTCATCTGACCAAGAGCAGACCGATCACAACAGACTGAGCCACCTGACCAATCACAACAGACTGAGCCACCTGACCAATCACAACAGACTGAGCCACCGGACCAATCACAACAGACTGAGCCACCTGATCAATCACAACAAACTGGGCCACCTGACCAATCACAGCAGAGTAGACCAATCACAACAGACTGAGCCGTCTGACCAATCACAACAGACTGAGCCACCTGACCAATCACAACAGACTGAGCCACCTGACCAATCACAACAGACTGAGTCATCGGACCAATCAGAGCAGACCGATCACAACAGACTGAGTCGTCTGACCAATAACAACAGACTGAGCCACCTGACCAATCACAACAGACTGAGTCATCTGACCAATCACAACAGACTGAGCCACCGGACCAATCACAACAGACTGAGCCACCTGACCAATCAGAGCAGAGTAGACCGATCACAACAAACTGGGCCACCTAACCAATCACAACAGACTGAGCCATCTGACCAATCAGAGCAGAGTAGACCAATCACAACAAACTGGGGCATCTAACCAATCAGAGCAGAGTAGACCATTCACAACAGACTGAGCCATCCAACCAATCAGAGCAGAGTAGACCAATCACAACAGACTGGGCCACCTGACCAATCACAACAGACTGAGCCACCGGACCAATCACAACAGACTGAGCCACCTGATCAATCACAACAAACTGGGCCACCTGACCAATCACAGCAGAGTAGACCAATCACAACAGACTGAGCCGTCTGACCGATCACAACAGACTGAGCCGTCTGACCAGTCACAACAGACTGAGCCACCTGACCAATCACAACAGACTGAGCCACCTGACCAATCACAACAGACTGAGCCACCTGACCAATCACAATCACAACAGACTGAGCCACTGGACCAATCACAACAGACTGAGCCACCTGATCAATCACAACAAACTGGGCCACCTGACCAATCACAGCAGAGTAGACCAATCACAACAGACTGAGCCGTCTGACCGATCACAACAGACTGAGCCACCTGATCAATCACAACAAACTGGGCCACCTGACCAATCACAGCAGAGTAGACCAATCACAACAGACTGAGCCATCTGACCGATCACAACAGACTGAGCCGTCTGACCAATCACAACAGACTGAACCACCTGACCAATCACGACAGACTGAGCCACCTGACCAATCACAACAGACTGAGTCATCGGACCAATCAGAGCAGACCGATCACAACAGACTGAGTCGTCTGACCAATAACAACAGACTGAGCCACCTGACCAATCACAACAGACTGAGTCATCTGACCAATCACAACAGACTGAGCCACCGGACCAATCACAACAGACTGAGCCACCTGACCAATCAGAGCAGAGTAGACCGATCACAACAAACTGGGCCACCTAACCAATCACAACAGACTGAGCCATCTGACCAATCAGAGCAGAGTAGACCAATCACAACAAACTGGGGCATCTAACCAATCAGAGCAGAGTAGACCATTCACAACAGACTGAGCCATCCAACCAATCAGAGCAGAGTAGACCAATCACAACAGACTGAGCCATCTGACCAATCAGAGCAGAGTAGACCAATCACAACAGACTGGGCCACCTGACCAATCACAACAGACTGAGCCATCTGACCAATCAGAGCAGAGTAGACCAATCACAACAGACTGGGCCATCTGACCAATCAGAGCAGAGTAGACCAATCACAACAGACTGGTCCACCTGACCAATCACAACAGACTGGGCCACCTGACCAATCACAGCAGACTGAGCCATCTGACCAATCAGAGCAGAGCAGACCAATCACAACAGACTGAGCCGTCTGACCAATCAGATTGTATCTTCTGTTGTAAAAGACTCGAAAAACAAAATTAGGAGCCTTTAAAATAGAATAATAGGGGGACTTTAATAATAACAACAACTAGCAGTGTTGTTTTTCTCTTATTATTATCATCAACAGTATGGTTTATGTGAATGTGAAATCCAAAACAGGGGCCGGTCAACGGTCAACTCATCTAACCACATTACATGGAGAAATGGAAAAATACACGCTTAGTTTAGTAAAAATGATTCTGTCCACAGTCGCTCTCAGTATATCATCGTTACTCACTGGAGGCTCAAGCACAAATGCTTTTAATCAAATCAAAAGATAGTGAAACGAGGCAGAATTTAACCATCATCTCATTTAGACATGATAACAGAGGTGTGCCGACGTCCACCCAGACTGGAGTAAAATGGCCGATTCACAGCATTTGATGTGCTTCCGAGAAAAGTCGAGCCTTCAGAAGATCCCCTCTTCTGGAGAAGACGAAGCATTACAGATGTTGAGATCATATTTGATATGTGCTGAAAATGCCCTGAACGTATTGATTTATTTACATGTGCATCCACCCGGCCCGCGCCACTGGAACGGTCTGGGAAAACACAGACACAACACTCGCTGGAGAAAAGACTTCAGAAACAATTTCAAACTCTCTATTGATCCCGCTGAAGTGAGTGGATATATATTCAGCGTCCCAAAGGCACAATTTCTGTGTCTCTTAAATGCAAACAGGGAAGAAAGGAATGAAAGAAAATAAAAGATGGTGGTGCACGAAGGCAAGGCGCTCGCCGGCTGAGAGGCCGCGTCTGGTGTATATGAGGCTATTGATCCGTGCACTGCGCTGGAAACACGGGGAATGATGGATGCGCTTGCCGACAGCACTGGACAAACCTGTGAGCTAATGGCCACCAAAGACAATTATCCAGGCATTGTTTCATCAAAGCAACACATTACAAAAGTCTAATATTCACACAGGGAGATTCAGTAATTGAACCGTGGAGCCGTGTGTGCAGAAGTTCACTGGACGAGAGAATGGCGCATCAAAATAGACGTCACTTTCATTTGAATCTGAGCTGGGCTCAGAGGACGGAAAGAAAAAAGGACAACCATCGGGAAGATTATACGGAGAACACACTTCTCATACTGTAATATTTAACCAAAAACACTTTGTCCTTTAATTATATATAGATTTCAACTAAACACCTCACAGTGCATTTATCCCACATTGTAACCCTCCGACTAAACATTTTCCCACTTCATTAGGCATGCGTCTGATAAGTTATGGACAGCCAGGTTTGTTATAGTAAACTAAAACTACAACCATACAAATATATATATGCAATAAACTAAACAATATATACATATACACAATTCAAATTGGTTTCTTGAACATGACAATGAGTTGACTGTACTAAAATGGCCCCCACAGTCACCAGATCTCAACCCAATAGAGCATCTTTGGGATGTGGTGGAACGGGAGCTTCGTGCCCTGGATGTGCATCCCACAAATCTCCATCAACTGCAAGATGCTATCCTATCAATATGGGCCAACATTTCTAAAGAATGCTTTCAGCACCTTGTTGAATCAATGCCACGTAGAATTAAGGCAGTTCTGAAGGCGAAAAGATAGGGTCAAACACAGTATTAGTATGGTGTTCCTAATAATCCTTTAGGTAATATATATAATATATATATATATATATATATATATATATATATATATATATATATATATAATATATATATATATATATATATATATATATATATATATATATATATATATATATATATATATATATATATATATATATATATATATATAAATAAATAAAATCACCTAAAGGATTATTAGGAACACCATTTTAGTACAGTGAACTCATTGTCATGTTCAAGAAACCAATTTGAAATGATTCGAGCTTTGTGACATGGTGCATTATCCTGCTGGAAGTAGCCATCAGAGAATGGGTACATGGTGGTCATAAAGGGATGGACATGGTCAGAAACAATGCTCAGGTAGGCAGTGGCATTTAAACTATGCCCAATTGGCACTAAGGGGCCTAAAGTGTGCCAAGAAAACATCCCCCACACCATTACACCACCACCACCAGCCTGCACAGTGGTAACAAGGCATGATGGATCCATGTTCTCATTCTGTTTACGCCAAATTCTGACTCTACCATCTGAATGTCTCAACAGAAATCGAGACTCATCAGACCAGGCAACATTTTTCCAGTCTTTAACTGTCCAATTTTGGTGAGCTCGTGCAAATTGTAGCCTCTTTTTCCTATTTGTAGTGGAGATGAGTGGTACCCGGTGGGGTCTTCTGCTGTTGTAGCCCATCCGCCTCAAGGTTGTGCGTGTTGTGGCTTCACAAATGCTTTGCTGCATACCTCGGTTGTAACGAGTGGTTATTTCAGTCAAAGTTGCTCTTCTATCAGCTTGAATCAGTCGGCCCATTCCCCTCTGACCTCTAGCATCAACAAGGCATTTTCGCCCAGAGGACTGCCGCATACTGGATGTTTTTCCCTTTTCACACCATTCTTTGTAAACCCTAGAAATGGTTGTGTGTGAAAATCCCAGTAACCAGCAGATTGTGAAATACTCAGACCGGCCCGTCTGGAACCAACAACCATGCCACGCTCAAAATTGCTTAAATCTTTCTTTCCCATTCTGACATTCAGTTTGGAGTTCAGGAGATTGTCTTGACCAGGACCACACCCCTAAATGCATTGAAGCCACTGCCATGTGATTGGTTGATTAGATAATTGCATTAATGAGAACTTGAACAGGTGTTCCTAATAATCCTTTAGGTGAGTGTATTTATAAAAATTCAGCAAGTTGCCAAGGCAACATCTCATTTTCATTTAGTTTAACTTTATGTACTAAAATAACTAACACAGACATTAATGAAAACTCTATAGACATTTACAATTCTAATACAAATGATAAAAACACAACAAAATTACTTTAAAATGAAAAAGGAGAATACAAACATCAAACTGAATAGTAAATATTAATAATAAGGCTAAAAAAGTATTTTAGAGAGACTAAAACAACACAATGTACTGTGTCCTCAGATCCAAACATCAAAATCATATTCATAAAATGAATTCTCATATTTTAGTATTCATGCTGAAGCCTGTTTTTGTGGGTTACACTTCCTTTGGTAACACTATTTTACACTGTCCTTGTTACATGTTACATGTATTTACCATAGTAATAACAGTAAATTATGCATAATTACATGCAACTAACCCTCAAACCCTAACCCTATAGTAAGTACATGAAGTTTATATTACTCGGTACTTAAATGTATAATTACACTGTAACAATGACACCTTAAAATAAAGAGTAACCCTGAGACAGTGTAACTATATATTTAAGTACAGAGTAATATTAATGAACCATAATGTTAGTTAATTATAATTTACTGCTATTACTACAATAAATACATGTAACATGTAATAAAGACACTAAAATAAAGTGCTACGAATACTCATTATTGGCCATGAAAATATGTCTGCAGTTCTGCTTTTGAGTGATTAACATGTCTGACAAGACCAGGTGTTGGTCGTTAATTGGAAATAGTAATTAGTTACTGATTACTTCTCCGAGAAAGTAATCCAGTTACTATCAAAAGTATCAAATGTAATTAGTTACTTTACCAAGTTATTTTTCAAAAACATGATGCACGACCTGAATACGCTATAAAGCAATAGACCTTTCAGCCTAATACTATTCTTTCTGCATATTCCATCATCTAAAATTGAATCAAATGAAACATTCTCTTTTTTTAAACTTGTTTTATTAGTTTCAATATTTTAACTTTATGCACATTGTGCCGGCTTGCTAGGTGCTTGCTCAGGTTTGAGGTAGAACTTCTCGCTGTAGATAAAAGTTCTCTTCCCACGCAGAGTGTACAGCGGACGCTGATGTTTTTGCCACCTTTACCCAAGTCAAACTCAAAGTAATGTCGGTACTTCCAAGCATTAAACGCTGCATGGACCTGCTCTCTCCCGCGCTCCATGATGTCTCTTGTTCAACAACACGGTGTTACCACTGACGTTGCGGCGCTCATACGTCATTGTCACGTCACGAGACAGCGAAGTAACAGTAATCTAATTACTGTTTTTGCAATTTACTTAACCCATTACTTGAAAAAAGTAATTGGATTACAGAAACACGTTACTTCTGACGCGTTACTGCCCATCACTGGACAAGACTAAGAAATGTTGCATTCATAATCATGCTTTATTTTATTTGCTCCGATCTGTTGTGTAAATGGGTTGAAGACTGTATAACAGCTTCCATATTTTTGTTTTGTCTGAATCAACAGCAGCTCATTCATTTGACTCGATGATCCACTCCAGATTAATGAGGTTTCATATGAACAGAAGCTAAAACTTTTACAGCCTGAAGTACTTCAAGCGGAATCGAAGAACGAACTGATGTGACCTCATTTCAAACTAAATCAGGCCAGAATCAGTGTTGGGAGTAACGCGTTACAAAAGTAATGCATTACAGTAAAGGCTGATTTATACTTCTGCGTCGTTGTCCGTATTGACGTGCAGTTACACATGCTACCCCTGAGGGAGGGGTTCTGGCAGACCAATCACAGCACTTGCGGTCCGCGTAGAATCGAGGCGGTTACATTTTTGGAGAGGTGCACGTCAGGGTACGTCGTAGGCTACACGTGCAACACACAGCCTATGACGTAGCTTCGGCATACACTCGACGCAGAAGTATAAATTGGGCTTAACATATTACTTTTGGCTGTAACGCAGTAGTGTAAGTCATTACTAATCAATTCAGTAATATTTTACTCTGTACATGTTCAGTAATGCTTACGTTACAACACACTTAGCCCAAAATGTGCTAATTGAGACCTGTTCGTGGTCAGTCAATAGCCGCATGTGGTGTCCAAGTTTGCAAATAAACACTAATGACAGCTTCTGATACTTGATATTTGTAGTGATTGATTTCATTCATCTCCCTCTTGCTGGTGTAGCTTTGTATTGCGTGATAGTCCAGTGAAGGCGTGTTTAGGGCGGGTTTTACAGGAGCGCCGTGAGGCATGATTTCAGCCTCTGTGCTCACTCTGGCCAGTGGGAAAGCGGCTAATGAAGGCTTAAAGGCTCTGTCGTTTCAAAGAATAGCACAACGGAGTATAAACACCTCCCCAAACGGACGAGGCGCGAGCAGTCAGCGGCGGCTCGGCTCGCGCTGCGGAGCCAGACGAAAGTATAAACCAGGCTTAATGGGTGAAGATGGCAGAAGACTGTACGATCGCGAGATGGATGTATGCGCATTACTTCGAGTTTGTCAGAGATGAGGACAAGAAGAACGTAATAGTCAGATGCAGTCAAATGCAACCTTTGTCTAAAACCGAAAGAACTACTGACATCGCGAAATAGCACTAGCCATTAAAAAAACATCTCTTGCACTTGCAATGATTTGTGTTGTGAAGCTCTTGAATTCAAAGAGAATAAAATGATGACAATAAGAAAGGAACAAATGTGCATCTTGTCATGGCAGAGTTTACACACAGTTCTGTTGTGTCTAATATGACAAAAGCGATTCCCAGATATTGCCAGATAATCACTTTACCTCTACCAAACTTTGAACAGACTTGATCGTTTGTCGTCCTTTCATTGTCTTGAGCCTTCACTTTGCCAATGATGTGTTGTACTGTTAGTATCCTGGATAGCCCACAGTCATCATAACACCTCCTACTGGATGTAAAATGCTCTGCAGTACATTTGGTCATTTTATAATGTGAAGTTCTACTTCTGTAGTTATTCTGGAGAAAGTAACAAAAGTAATAAAGGAGTAATGTAACATTATAATTCTGAGACAGTAATATTGTAAGGTAAAGAATTACTTTTAAATAACAGTAACAAGTAATCTATAATGCATTATAGTTTGGAAGTAACTTGCACAACACTGTTTATAACAATGTTATTGGTGTTATTTTTTTGCACAACACTAGCCAGAATGAAGTTTGTTTGGAGCTTTCCAGAAAAGTTTGCTACGGCTTTATACTCCCATTGGTCCGTGGCAATCAAGTAATAGGAAGTGCACTGAGGCTCCGCCTTCTTTCACGTGGAAATCTTTTCCGGTTCATAGTTACAGTAAAGAATGAAGTTGAAGAAACGAGACACGGACAGTTTATTATGTTTGACATGGTAAAGATGATTGATCTGCAAATCATTCAAATGTAAATATCAATATCTATTAAAAATCACATTCACACTTTATATTAGGTGTCTATGTAACTACGGAGTACTTGCATCAATAATAATTGTTCAGGGGGTATTCCAGAAAGCAAGGTTAACTTACCGTCACATATACCCTGAACTCCTTGAGTAAGTTCAGACAACTCTGAGTATGTTCCCGGTTAACACACAAGACAACAGAGCGACGAATCGATGATTCACCATGGAAACAGACGCTAAGAAAGAGCACGCCGTTCTACTTCCTTCTTTTGTTTAATGGCGATTTGCATAACCTATTTGGTGGTTATGCAATAATTTTCATGTCTTTGTTTAATACGTAATCTTTATTCACTGAGAATAAGTTTAGATGCTAATTAATTTAATGCGTGTGAGATGACAATAAAATAAATATATTTGAATTGGATTAACATTTAAACATTACCTTGTTATAATATTTTTATTCTAATTCTTTAGAATTGATATATAATATTGTGTATTATATAACAAACATATCTGGTTATATTAATAATTATATGAATTATATAAAACACATCTGAATACTTCTTAAGCAAACTAACCCTGGATCATGAGCTGCTCCGGAGCATTTTATGTTCAGAGAGTGAGTTGCCATGGTTACTCACAGGTTATGTTCAGAGAGTGAGTTGCTATGGTTACTCACAGGTTATGTTCAGAGAGTGAGTTGCTATGCCTACTCACAGGTTATGTTCAGAGAGTGAATTGCTATGGTTACTCACAGGTTATGTTCAGAGAGTGAGTTGCTATGGTTACTCACAGGTTATGTTCAGAGAGTGTGTTGCTATGGCTACTTGCATACCCTGAAAGTTATCCCCGTTTTTGGAACCGAAATTTTAGGTTGTCCACTTGCTTCCTCTTAAACATACCTGGGTATGTCACATAACCTGCTTTCTGGAATACCCTCCAGTTCGATGTGTTGTGTTGATGTATTGTGAATGCTATTGAGCTGGATACGGGTGAGGTTAGGACGGGTTTGGTGGTACGGGTCGGTTTAAGGGTGGGTTAAGTGGTAGGAGTAGGGTCAATTATAGATGTCATCACAGATATTAATTACAGCTCTAATTACATGCAGGTTTTTCCTTTTCAATACAAATACACAGTAATTACAAACACTTAAAATAAAGTGGGGCCAAAAGCTCATACCTCAGAGGGACTGAAATATTAGCATATATTTTCAGTCCACTATTTTTCTATTTACAACGTTCTCATGATTGGAGCGTCATTCGGTCTGTGTTTGCCGACGCACCTCTAGTGGTCAGTCTTCTGGAGGTGGTGTTGATTTATAATCAGAAGAGCGTTGTGTGCGGGAGGTCTGCGGGCTTCAGCATCGCCTGGTTCTACACACCGCAGGAGCGCTTTGACAAGCACTGGATAACAGCGCTCCAAAGTAATCACATGCTTGACTTTGACATACGACTGCATGCATGCACTGGAATCTCTCTCTTGATTAAATCCATGACACGTGCCGCGATTCTGAACGTGCGTGCGTGCGTGTGTGTGTGTGTGTGGAGGAAGATGGCGGACACTGTGTGAGTCTATATGCACTGCACTGAACGTCAAAGGCAAAGCGTCGCCATCTTCAGCTCAAAAACTGAGCAAAAAACACACACCGAGCGCAGAAACACTACTGTATCTGTCAGCATACACTTCTTTATGCTGCTGACGACAGATCTCATGAAGCATTTAGAGACAAAACAGTCCAGATTTAGTATTTTGATCAGCCATAAAATAATCTTCACATAATGATATTGGCAAAAATGTCTGTTCGCCACAATTACACCCGACACCGATACTGATACTGCACATCAAAAAACATCTGTCCTTACACATATTAAGCCCTATCGAGATGGTAACGGTTTCTCGTGGGGTCATAAGGTATTTTCATTGGAGTGATTTTATTGCTGTCCAAATCCAGAATGTCTGAGTTTTTCTCCCAGCACCCGCGTAAAAATCCCCAGATGAATTACCTACTGTTTTTAGACAAACACCAAGGTCGTGTGGTCATTTAATCGCCGTCCAAATCCAGATCTCGGAGTTTAAGAATACATCACTTCAAAATTCACTTTTGATATCCTTTTTGGCCACTGCAGAGCACCGTACAGTTGCGCTTTGCTGTAATTTGGATACATTTTAAAGATCTAGCCTTTTATTACTGAAATAGTGGCAAGTATTAAAGTCAAATATCTAGCTTCCGTATTCAACTTACAGAGAAAGTAACTGGCGTGACGATGATGTTGGGTGTAGCGCAAGCGTTTTCAACTGCGAGAGGCGCTACACTTTCTGTGTAGGTGGAATACTGAAGGCGGTCTGCCGGCAGCTAGATATTTTACTTTATAACGTGTTAAATATGGATATTTCCCTTACACAAACCCATCGATTTACTTCAGAATGACTTTCTTAACCCCCGGAGCCGTGTGGAGCACTTTTATGATGGACGGATGCGCTTTTATAAATGGACGGACGCACTTTAATAATGGACGGATGCACTTTTATGATGGACGGATGCACTTTTATGATGGACAGATGCACTTTTATAATGGACGGATGCGCTTTTATGATGATAGATGCGCTTTTATGATGGACAGATGCGCTTTTATGATGGACGGATGCGCTTTTATAATGGACGGATGCACTTTTATAAAGATGGATGCACTTTTATGATGGATGGATGCACTTTTATGATGGATGGATGCACTTTTATAATGATATATGCACTTTTATGATGGACGGATGCACTTTTATAATGATGGATGCACTTTTATGATGGACGGATGCACTTTTATAAAGATGGATGCACTTTTATGATGGACGGATGCACTTTTATAATGATATATGCACTTTTATGATGGACGGATGCACTTTTGGGCCCCATTCACAGCCATTATAAAGCTTGGAAGAGCCAGGACATTATTTAATATAACTCTGATTGTGTTCATCTGAAAGAAGAATGTCTTACACACCTAGGATGACTTGAGGGCGAGTAAATCATAGTGAACTATGCCTGTAATTGTTTGTCTTCCTAAAACACCAGTGTGAATGTAATGTAGACTGAGACAGTTTAGTTTGAAATGGGACACAGTTTGCATAAAAATTGGTAATGTGAAAGCCGTCATTTACACCGGCGTACCGAGCCCGAGACTACCTGTACGATGTGATCTAAGTTTGGTTGCATTTGAACTGTGGGGTGATTTCATGGATGTGAAAGCAACTCAGACTCTTGTTCAGGAAGTAAAGTAACCTGCACCTGCATTTTAGCCAATGACAATGTATTTAGCTCAATAAAACACATGGGATGACCGTGTTGATTCAAGATTCAAGATTCAAGAGTTTTATTTGTCACATACACAGTTATATACAGAATATACAACCGGCAGTGAAATGTAAACAGGTCCGCTCCATGGACAGTGCAAATTCACAGTTAAAAACACGAGGAAATTATAATAGAAATAGAATAAAAAAAAAAGTACTATATTATATATATATATATATATAAATAATGTCTATATCTGTAGAATTATAAATAATCAAGTCAAGAGAAAAAAAAAGGTAACAAATAAGGATAAAGTGGAATAAAATAATTGAAGTAGACTGTGCAGTGAGTAAACTGTGGACTTATAAATATGTGGTTAACAAATGTATAAAGAGTATAATGTGCAAACAGGTTTATAACAGGTTGTTACACAGTAACAACGAGAACAGAAAGTGCAGTGCAATGTCAGTGTATCGATGTTTATCCTGGACGTGAAGTCACGTGATGTTAAGTGACTGAGTTCAGGAGTCTGATGGCCTGGGGAAGAAGCTCCTCCTGAGTCTCTCAGTTTTGGCCATCAGGCTTGGAAGCGCTTACCAGATGGCAGCAGCGTGAAATGAGGGTTTGCAGGGTGATTAGAGTCCTTGATGATCTTAGTAGCTCTACCTTTGCAGCGTTTGGTGTAGGCGTCCTGCAGAGGCGGGAGAGCTGACCCTGAGATACGCTCGGATAAGCGCACTACTCTTTGCAGGGCTTTGCGGTCATGACTGGTGCTGTTCCCATACCACGCTGTGATGCACTGAGTTAAAACACTTTCTATCGCCCCTAAATAGAACGTTTTCAGGATAGCTGGTGAAACCCTGAATTTCCTCAGCTGGCGCAGGTGGTACAGTCTTTGCCTGGCTTTTTTCACCTGTGTCTGAATGTGAGCAGTCCAGGTCAGGTCCTCGGAGATGTTTACTCCCAGGTACTTGAAGCTGCTCACTCTCTCTACTGGTGACCCGCTGATCATGAGGGGGGAGTATGTCCGTTGCTGTCTCTTCCTGAAGTCCACAATCATTTCTTTGGTCTTGCCAACATTCAGAGAGAGACAGTTTCTTGATGATTTACCTTGGATATGAGCGAGAGTGAGCGTGCAGTGTAAATGCACAGAGTGAGTGCAATCAGAGCAGCAAATGAATGGCTCGCAATCTGCTGTCTTTCCAAAAGAGTCAGTTCAGTGGCAGAGCCAGAGGAGTGACATCCCCTGACACCCCTGACATCTGACTGGCCACCCCTGGTGCCACCCCAAAATTTAGTTCGCTATTTCCATTTAACCTAGAAAAAAATCATTTATGTTGACATGCGGCGGCGCGGCACATTGCTCATGTAGGCTATTAACGTTAAATATTAAGAGAATGTTAACATTAGTTACCAAACAGACGGGGGTCGCGCACAATCCTGCAGCGCCATTCACGTGGTTTTCCATTAAACAACAATTTGTCTAAAAACGTTTTTAATGTATAATGACTTCACCCTAGGCTGGAAGAGTGTGGAAAACAAAGTCCGTGTTTATGGAAAGATATAGCTAATATACTGTAGATTGCACTTTTTTGTTTCCGTTTGTGCAGTTCTTACAGCAAAACACATCAACGCCACTTTTTTCATTCTTGAAGTGAACCTGTATGTTGACTAGATTCTCTGTTGTGCATTGGCGCCCTGAACATGAGAACGCAACGTGTCTGGTGCGCGGCATATGGCACGTCATCCATAGCGCGAACACAGAGCGTGTCTTATGCTTGAACGGACATAAAGGTATGCCAAAAATAGCGATATCATAGTAAACAGTCGGCGAGGTCTTAACCGAATGTAAGCAGTTGACAAATGAAATCGGATGCGTGTGTCTGGTATTAGATTCAATATTTTGCATTTGGTCTTAAAGTGACCGCAGCAGCATATAGCCTACATCCTTCAGTCTGTCATTAAAGTCAATCAAACAAAAGAAAAAAGAAAAAGAAAGGGTCACCCACTGAACTTGACTGAATAACTTTTGTAGCTATTTTTAACATGCAAGTATTCAGATACAGAAACCGAATAATCAAACGTAATAACGTTAGATCTGAAACTTCAAGCACTTCATTCTTAGCACTGTTCTTACTTTATTGCTAACTGTTCACTTGTATTCAATAATGTTTTAAATGTGTATTATTAGGCTTGTAGTTTTTGTATAGTATAGCTATGAGTTAGGTTATGAGTCCAGTATAGCTCATAAGCGCCACCCTTCTAATGGACACGAGACAAACTAAAATCAAATTACACTTTTTTTGCCCAAAGTTGGTTTCTGTCATTTTCCTTATATGTACATTTAACTTTTCCGGCCTCTTATTGCTCCCTGTCCCAACTTTTTTGGAATGTGTAGCTCTCATGAAATCCAAAATGAGCCAATATTTGGCATGACATTTCAAAATGTCTCACTTTCAACATTTGATATGTTATCTATATTCTACTGTGAATAAAATATAAGTTTATGAGCTTTGTAAATTATTGCATTCCTTTTTTATTCACAATTTGTACAGTGTCCCAACTTTTTTCACCCGCATCAACTGGAGAAATGGTGAATGCAATGTAAGTGGCTTTGGATAAAGGCGTCTGCCAAATGCACACATGTAAACTAGGAATAATAGTGCTGTTGAACTCATGAATGCTGAGTTTAAGCATTAAATTGCAAGCAAGTAATTTGTGCATTTGGGTAACTTTACATATTACCCAAATATCAGTTCATAAAGGAATCAGCTATAGATCAACACATACATCAGGAATGCGTTCATGGGTCTGCCAGCGTGTGTTTTCCTGAGGGCGAGGCGGCGCTCAGGTAGAGAGGGGCAGAATAAATAAGGGGTTATATATAACAGCATTGATCCAAGCAGCAGTTAAGTGGTGGGTGGTCTGCAGGTAGTGCAGTCTGTCTCTCATTAGGGAATAAACGCCTCTACTCACGGACTGAAGCCTCGCGCTCCTGCAGGAAACACTCCAGGATCACACGGGCCAGGAGAGCCGGCGACAGGTCCACCTGACGGATAGAGGACAGCAGCGGTGAGATGCTGCCACAGGGAATACAGTGCTTCAGTGGTCATGGGCAAAACTGCCGTTTAGTCTGTTGATCTGATGCCCAAATTCAGCATCCATTACACACCAGTGTCCGATTAGTTCTTGACCCAACCTCAGAGGTCTTGACCTTCTCGACCGCATCAACAACTCAGATATCAACACTAAAATGATTCACTGCGGTAAAAATAAATCCAACCGTTTAGGTCCCATAAAACAAAAAAAACAAAAAAAGGTATCTCAAGACTCTCACATGACAACAGAAGTCAATAATCCAATCATTTATTTAGAAATGTGTTACTTTGACACATCACACATGATGTTATGCAGTAAAATTCTACATTCATTAAAGCAATACCTAGGTTTGCAGTAAGAGTATTTAACACAGCGACACCGCATTTCTTATTAATAGCGCGAGTTCTTTCTTTTTACTAACTATTTATTAATGTATGCATTTTCTGTTTTGTTTTCTTAGTTTTTTTTTATGACCTTTTTCCTGTTTGTATAGTTTTATTAGTTTTTTTGCTTCAGTGTCATTTATGGAATCAATATTCAGTATTTTAAACAAAATTATCTTTTGTATGCTAAATGGTTTGTTGGACACGTATAAACAAAAATATAATATAATATAATAAATATACACAAATTGTGTCGACTGCATTCGTCAAGCTTAGCCATTAATCCCAATTATTATTGCAATTAAAATGTTCAAATATCCAGATGAAGAACCACAAATCAAGTCCCAGACGAGATAGAAACTGATTCTTATTTTGAAGTTCAATTTAATTTATATTTGATTTTGAGTTTTATCACCTGCTCATCTTTTTTTTTTTTAAATCACCAGCTCATAACTAATATATTATTAATATATTTATAAAAATAAAAATGACTTGTTTTC
Source organism: Paracanthobrama guichenoti (assembly GCA_018749465.1). Taxonomy (NCBI): domain Eukaryota; kingdom Metazoa; phylum Chordata; class Actinopteri; order Cypriniformes; family Gobionidae; genus Paracanthobrama; species Paracanthobrama guichenoti. The sequence continues at coordinate 19,828,632 of CM031959.1, read as the reverse complement.
AACAGTTTAAAGCCCCATTCTGTCACCTATTCATGGAAACTAACGTAACGGCAGTGAGATGTAGATGGGAAAAGAGTTTAATATGCATTTTAATATTACACAATTACACAAAAGAAGCGTCATGGAATCAGTGCATTACTGATTGGTGACATGACGGGAAACCCCATTCTTAGCATCGGGACAGTACTGAAAGAGTTGGCAGATAAAGTTTCTTTTTAAACGAAACGCTCTTGGGCTTCACTGTTGATGTAGGTCAAACAGTCTCGATCTCAATGTTCTGGAGCACAACTCAGCGTTCACTGTCACTGAGAAGCAGAGAAACGTCAGGGAGAGAAAGCCTCTAAAAACGCACAAACAAGATGAGAATCTGACGAAGTTATAGCAAGGCCTGATGGCGGCGCAGCTCTTTGAAGGTGAAACACCTTGAAACTCAGATCACGCCTGACGTCCCGCCGCACACCTACGGCTCGTCTTCAGGAACACCTGCACACGGCATTAAACAACTCGCCACGTTCGGCTCAATAACAAGGAAACATGAAATGTGCTTGTGTCACATAGGGAATGAACAGATTTGCACACCTGTTTATTTGTCCAGCAGGTGAAAACGGTGCGTCTGATCACTTCAACACTTGGGGCCAGTTGTTCCAAAAGTTTAACCTGGATCAGAATTATCTGCATTTGGCATGTTTTCCTATCCAGGATCAGGTGATCCATCTTACTTTTGTGCCAGTTTTTCAAAGCAAAATTGGATTGGATCACCCTGATCCAGATGCACAGTTTTTCAGATCACCAAATCTGGAACACTAGTGCTCTACGGAGACCCTGAAGGGACATGCTGATGGAAAAACATGAGATGGGGGAAATATTTCAACTGAGAAACTGTGTTCATTCCGAGAACTTTTGAATGGTTCATCTCTTATTGTGGAAAAAAACACTTTAAATTAAATATAATGTTTGTTATTTACAGCTGTTTGGGGATTATGCTATGGCGTCAAAATCTCTTTTACTTTACTGTAGGTGCTCAATAATGTCTACTTCTACTTGATTACTTCAACAGTTAAACTAATCAAGAGCAAAATAAAAAAACCTGTGTATGTACATCTTTTACCAGTTTTAAAGTTCTTAAAGGTGCACTATGTAACATTTTTTCAGTAAAATATCCAAACCCCACTAGGCCAGTGTTATATATTTTGTTCAGTTGAGTGCTTACAATATCCCAAATGTTATTTAATATATAATAACCATTTATAAATCGTGAGAGAGTTTCTATTTTACCCAATGACCCGGGATCAAGATCAAGAGTTTTATTTGTCACATACACAGTTATATACAGAATATACAACCGGCAGTGAAATGTAAAATGTGTGAGGGCGTGGCCTGTCGGGGACGTGTGAGGGCGTGGCCTGTCGATGACATCATATCTGCGTTCGGTTTGCGGTGTTATTCTGCAGAAGCGCTTTACTCTCACTGCAGTGTGAACAAGTGTCACAGCAGCCGCGAGCGAACGCACAGAGTAACGTCATCACATCATTCTCCACACACTCAGATGTGTCTAATATGATCAACAGAGCTGGGTTCCCTCATACTCATGACCGGAAAAGAGGAAACGGCGCCGCGACTGTGGCGTAATAAAAGTCCCGCTGCTCGCGAGGCGTGTGTTGAGTTCATCTCATTAACAATCGCTCCAGCGGCCTCACTCAGCTCCACAACACTCGGCCCTGCTCCGCTTCACACTACAGTAACGTTAATAATCACATCCATGAACATGAGTTCTGCCCGAGTCCTATCCCGAGTCTTTCCCACCGGGTGTGAGGGGAAGACCACATGTCCAAGATGCTGCGCTCAAGCTTGTTTTGAAAAGGCGAACTCTAGAGGACGAAAAAGTTACATAGTGCACCTTTAATGTTTTGTTCCTGAAATCAACCCTTCTGCAGGGATCAGGATAATCCTGATTTTTTTTTTTTTTTTTTTAATCAAAGTTTTCCCAATTTTACTAAAAAGTTTTGAACTTTTACGACGTAATGGCGTACCTCCAGCACACAAACAATTAAAACAATGCAGTTTAGTACGCGAGGATGTCAGGGAATAATTCTGAGTGTAACAGTAGGCTACGTCAAATAATTATTACAATAAGTTAGGCTCCACTGTGTAACAAGATCATTAAAATACACATTTATTATTCACAATAAGGAAAGAGGAAATCACACATAGTTGGTTAAGAGCATGACTCAAGCATGCCATTAATGGGCTTATTCAAGTCCTCTTTTATTGTTGGAGTTATTTTTATCCATTCCGCGTGTCCCACATGTGTGTGCTTTAGCAAGGCATGAATGAAGACACTTAGGTTACGTGTCACTACTGCTTTATTCATTTATCCTATTTTTTAACAGAGTAACAGCTCACTACCAGTTACAAAAGACAATAACAGTATGTCAGGCAATTCTACTGGCATTTTTCATCAATTCATTTCTTAAATTATCCCTTGACTATATTCTGGCCCATCTAGTGCTGATTTTTTTTATTTTTTTGACCCATGGTCAAATATACTTGCCGATCCCTGGTTTAGACGGTTGTAACAATGCATATTTTATCTCCCTCGAACTGCAATAGTAAGGCATTTCAAAATAAGAGTCCAGGTGTATTTGAGCTTGTTTATAATTAAAAGTCATGCATTATGTATACGTTTGGTTACACAAACTACTTAATCTCATTCCCATTTAATTCATCGTCAGGAGGAAAGACTAAGAACAGGATTTGACATCATTCAATAAAGTATCAGGGTTATAATAGTTCACTAAAACCATTAAAACATTCATTACTTGAAATTAAATAAATGTTAACTGAAATTTAATAAACTTATTTGAAGCTTTAGATTGACCTGATATACTAACTAAAACAAATACAACATTAAACATACACGAAAGAGCTCAATTCACTTTTTAGTTTTTTAAAAACAGCTATATAGTTTTTATAATGTCAAAAACACAATTGTGTCAAAATGTCAGTTGTGTCATGCATTCATGTAACAGTCGATGATGTAATGCTTAAATGCTCAATGCATTACAATTTAACTAAACATTCGATTTTACTCGATTAAATCTACTGTAGACAGTATATGAAAAAAGTATTTGTTTAAAAGGTGAGAGGTGCATCTACACTGTTTTACATGTTTGTAGAGTTAGTTCATGGAGTTAATATACAGGTTGTGTATACAGCTTTTTTAAAATGGCGAGTGCTGGTGTTTCACATGCGTGCAACCAATCAGCTGGTAGTTAAAAAGATTAAATACTATGGCTGCCGAGATCTGCTCGGTTACAAACATTCTTCCAAATATCTTCCTTTGTGTTCAGCAGAACAAAGACATTCATACAGGTTCCCTCCCTATTCCACTCTAAGCAATGTCTGAAACTTGTGTTTTGAGCGCTTTATTCGCCGCCTCCTGCATTCCTCATTTGTAAGTCGCGTCTGCAAAATGAATAAATGTTCATGTAAAATGCTCTAAACACACCTCTTAAGCACGCAGAATAACGTAAGTGGACATTTTGTGTAATCACGGCTTGGAATGATTACGTAATCGTGGCGTCCGTAATCATAATCGATTAATTGTGCAGCCCTAATTTTTAAAGGTTAAATTAGTCTCGGTTTAATGTTACGTACACTCTTAAAAATAAAGAATGAGGTTCAGTGAAGAACCTTTAACATCCATGGATTCTGCCCATTGCCCTAAAGAGTTTATCGTTGAGAAAAGTGCTTTACATTATTAAAATGTTGTCCACACTAAGAAAAATGGTTGTAAGAACTGATCACTCAGTTAATTTTAGTTTATGCATTAAAGAAATTATTTTTACTCTGCAGAAATCACATTTACGCCTGGTCTCCCAGACAGGGCTTAGATTAGTTCAGGATTAAGCTCAAGTTCAATTAGGGCATTTAAGTAGCTTTTATAAACCTGCCTTAGAAAAACATTACTGGTGTGCATCTTGAGACAAAACAATGGCTCTGATATATTTTAAGATGCGTTTCGCTTAAAACGGGACTAGATTAAGCCTGGTCTGTGAAACGAAAGCAGGGTTTAGTCCGTTTGATTCTGAACACAACACACTGATGATGACAGTAAGAGACAGAACTCATCATCAGCTTCAGCCCGAGGTGGGTGTGTGTGTCTCTGAACCACACCATCACCGGCCTCACGTCACACAGCTGGATGAGGACACACATCTGAGATGACACTGAATAATGACGTCTGCGTGAGGCTTCCCTGCCTCATTCAGGTGCACGTTCTCATCGCTTTCAAATTAATCATGAGTGGATCTCGCGTGTGAGTAACGTTTACGAAGCTCCGACCACATTCATCATTCTTTAAATCACGCCGGGACAGACTCCGGGATCAGTCGGCAGGATTTGAGCTGATTCAGACGTGTTTGTGTGTCAGATCATGGACTCACACATGGTAATAATTCCCATCAGTTGTTATAGTGTAGCTCCGCTGGCGATATATATTGAGCCATAAAGCACTATGGCTATAGCAATTAGCAGAGCGGCGCAGCATGAGAGCGTGGCGTAAATGTGAAGTAGCGCATTAAACTGAGTCATTGGACACTTATGAGGAAGACCGCTCAAATCCTTCAACAACAAACTCCTCCACAATCACTCCATCACAGATCGGACGGTGTCAGTAATTATGATGCTCATTCACAACTTCCGCACATTGTGAGTGACTAACTTTCACACAGCAATGCCGCAAAATTCATGATTTCGATTCAATTATGATTTTGATTTGATATCATATAAAGTAAATTTCAACTTTTCTCAAAGAAAACAATCTCTCTGAACTATATACAGCTACATTAACAAGTAATAATTATGTTTCTACTCTAATTATAAACATTTTCTGTCATGATGGATTCATTCAAACACTCATTAAATACTGAAGAACAGGTTGAGTACAAATATAATGAATATGTAACAGTGCGTATATTTATCACTGCTCCTCTCTAGAGTTATTTTTCTATCTGACTATCGAGTGTATGGTCATTGAAAGGCTTTTAAATGTGACGTTGCATGACACTGTTCTCAAGCTGTTTTAGTGATGTCTTTCATTGAATAAAAGTTTTGTTTTGTGAAGAATTGTATACAGTACAGCCATGAAACCAAGCAAATAAAAAAAGTTCTGTTATACATTACTGAAGCTGCCAACAATGCACAATAAATCTCTTATTGTCATTGTGTCGACACTTTGTTAATGAGAAGATTTGCAAGAATGCAGAACTCGGCACTGAACATAAAACTGTGTTTTGAGCGATGAGTGTAAATTAAACAGTCCTGATTGGCCAGTGCGTTCAAGAGATCAACAGATATGCCTGTGATTGGCTACACTTCTCACTGCTGCAAATACACAATGTAAATAGAAACCGTTGACGTTCTCCAGAACACAAACACAGATCCACACGGGAGCGTTTGCCAAATCTGTTGTGTCAATATGATATTATTACAGTATCAACGGAGGGATCCTTTGCTTTCATTTGAGGGTGATTAGCATTCGACACCGCATCTCTGTTGGCCTCACATTATAGTCGTTCAACATTCATTGCACATTAAAACCACATTCTTAACGTCATATGGACAAACTGAGTATCATTAGATGCTTCGATATGACCACTGTTCATGATAAAACTCAGTTGCAGAATTTATATTCTGTAACTTACAATATTTTCAATAGAATAAAAACACATATACATAATTACTCATGTCTGCTGTGGTTTATTTGTGTTCACACAGCGTCTGTTAGGGCTCTTAGTCCAAAAGTGAGCATATTTGGAGAAATATTGATTTATTCTCACGTTTGCAAAATATTTTGTCCTACAAAATAGCATTTCTATTAATTTCCCACTGAATTATGAAGAGCTGAAACAGGGTACAGGGTGATGCCTGGCTGTTCTGTTCCTGGTCTGCATTATGACTCAGTTCTGGATGACACTGTCCTGTACACGTCCGCGTTCTGAGCTCCGTGAAAAACAAAATAGGGAGTTAAGGGGTTAATTTTTTAACCAAAAACTATTTGTGATCAAACATTAATTGGCAGACCCCCTTGCAGTAGAACGTACTTAAAGTAATAATAACAATAATATAGTTTATTAAAACATTTTTTAAGGACAATCACACAGTATCACTATTTTTCATCCATGTTTTAATTTGAACAGTAAACCTTAAATCATAAAACACAAACATAAATAGAAAGAAATCCTGAATTTTGGTAAAAATTAAACCGATTTCATAGCAAGTGTGCGGGTTGATGTCATAATAAATGGAAGCCGTATCATTATTTCCCATGAGATCTGTGTGAATCACATGGTTAAATGCAGTGAGGTGATGATGAGGGTGTGACTCGAGCGGATCAACACCTTCCTCTGGTCAGTGTTAACTGTAACATCATTCACATCTCACTGGCCCTGAGATCCGAGCGCGATGGCCACTCCAACGCTTAATGAAGGTTTAAAATAAGAGAGCGCTTCGATATGTAAACAGCTCACCTACATGGAGATATGAACCACTGACCTCCAAGTCAATAATAGAGCGCAGACGCATTTATGAACGTCACTTATGATAATGACACTGAACTATTTTTCCATGAAGGATAATTGCATGAAATCATTGGTTAATAAGCACAGCCATTAGTCCAATTTTTATAAGTACTAACAGACTGGGAAAACTCCAAATTAATCTTTTGGGTTACTTATGTTTGTGCAAAACTCTGCTGGAGACCCGAGCAAAATACTCCTGAAGAAGTAGAGCCGGGCGATGTGAAGGTGAAGTCATTACCTCGTTGGCGAGCTCCAGCAGAAGCGGGGCCGTAGGACGCGTCTTGGCTTCGCTGCGGTACCTTCATTACCACAAAGAACAACAATGGGAAGAAAGTCAACAAAGATGACAACAAGAGCAGACCAGCCAGGACATGTCAGCGTCCCTGATGGATTCACCCTCTACCCAAACCAGACGAGGCCGTTCATTAACCCCAAACCACAAAACCCACACATCAGACATCAGGCCGCTCGTAATAATACTTAACAAGAAACATAACACAGCTTTCCTTTAGATATCAGCATGTTTGTCAAATGTCAGATCATTTTATTTGATGTCTGGGAGAATAACAAACAGCATAGTTGCAGTCTCTGCACCAGACCAACGTGTCTCATGACCTCAAAAACCTTTAAAAGCTTCAATACTCCAGCTATTTTTGTAGACAAACATGCCCTGGTAACACTAATGCACCAACACTGAGATTTACTCATCTTTGTTAATGTTCTGATTTTAACAATGTATTAGTAAATGTTGAAATTAACACCAGTTTAGATTAGCAAATGCTTTAGGATTATTTGTGATTGTTAGTTTATGTTAACCTTATTGCTATGTGTTACCAGTTATGTATTTAGTAATTGTAGACTATTTATTTACTTATAACTCTAAATGAATGAGTTCACATGTTCGTCCTGCACTAGTGTTTAAAGCATCCCATGATGCACCTGACGAAAGCAGAGACAAAAAAAAAAAAAAAAAAGGTTTTCATTTGTGTTTTGATTGCTACATCACTTCCATTTGTCTTGTGTCCATGTTTTCATCATAACTGCACTGTTACTATTGAAAAATAGCGCATAATCAGTTGCATTATTCTTGTTTATGACTCTTTAAATGTATTTGATAAAATGCCATCAGGAAGACGCTATCGGGCACTGAGAGCAACAAAGGACATCCTTCGTCCCACCTGTCAACTGGTTTATTGAATAATTCTTGACATTAGTGTTTTATTATGCATATGTCCGGTGAATAAGCTGTATGTGTATGCTATACCACCAATGACAAATCGCAATGGAAAATAAAGAGTCAAGTGTGTGTGTGTGTGTGTGTGTGTGTAGCACATTAGTGGCGCGTGTGATGTTTCTCACCTGTGATAATATGCTTTAACCACGTCAGGAGCGTGATGTCTCGCAACGTTGCGCTTCATTCTCTTCTGAAACACAACATAATGGAGTGCAACTTAGACAAATGAACCTTTATATCAGTCATGTAAAATATCCCCACACTCTGTATTTATTAATCAGTCATTGTGTTGGCCAGTATGACGGTATATCGTGTGTTTTTTGTGTGTGTGATTATATAAACATTTTGTTTTAATGTGTAACTACTAGGGGTGTGCGATATATATCGTCTGCAATAATATCGTAATTGTTGTTTTAACGATGTGCGATCTGACATTAGAGTATATCCCTCACACACACCCAGAGAGTGCATGCATACACTACGTGATGTAGTCCTGATGTAGTGTGTGTGTGCGCATTTACTGCATGAATGCAATATCACACAGTGCAGTTTTTCTCCAGGTAACAGCATGAGAACAAATGTGATATTGATTTTATAAAAGTTTACTAAAGAAGTTAATATTAATTGACTTACATTTTAGACTTCCTGTTTTTGCTCTATTTCGCCAACTAAATAGTTCAAAACAAAGCACAAAACACAGCTGTAATTGTGTCTCTGAGCAACACACGCAGTGTTTCCTTACTTATCAGGTGAATCAATGATTCGGTGACTAAAATGGATTAAGACAGTCAAATGCTTCGCTCCTGAACGAATCAGCCGTTTGAATGAATCAGTTGAATCAATGATTCGGTGACTAAAATGGATTAAAACAGTCAAATGCTTCGATCCTGAACGAATCAGTTGAATCAATTTGACTGTCTTAATCCATTTTAGTCACCGAATCATTGATTCAACTGATTCATTCAAACGGCTGATTCGTTCAGGATCGAAGCATTTGACTGTCTTAATCCATCTTAGTCACCGAATCATTGATTCAACTGATTCATTCAAACGGCTGATTCAGTTGAACGGCTGAACGAATCAGCCGTTTGAATGAATCAGTTGAATCAATGACTCACCCATTAACAGTGACCTGGTGCCACCTACTGGCGGTTTTAATTTCACATTTAAATTCTCTTTTCATGTTTTAAATAATTTCAAACCTTAATATTCAACATTTTCTTTTAGGACGCATTAAATTGATCAAAAGTGACAGTACAGGCATTTATAATGCAGCAAAAGATTCTCATAATCTCAAATGCTGTTCTTTTGAACTTTATATTCAAAGAATCCTGAAAAATTTGTTTCCACAAAAATATGATCGTTTTCAACATTGATAATTAGAAATGTTTCAGATCCTCATCTGAGAATGATCAGTGAAGGATCATGTGACACTGAAGACTGGAGTAATGATGATAAACTCACACTTTACTGTATATTCACACAGAGAACAGCTGATCTACACTGGAGGAGTATTACACTGATCTACTGGAGTTATGAGCAGATAAACACAGCCTTCATTCAAAAATATAAAAAAATCGTAACGTATTTTCCAGCAAAAATAACTATATTGCACTACTGTAGCATAAAATGAGCCCTGCTTTGACACTTCAGCTGTGCTGGCACCAGATGTGTATTTTTACACAGAATCGTGTGTAGAAGTGTTTCAGCCTCGTTCATTTCCTGTTCTACTAAACTACAACCGCTCTCGCTTTCATTTTTAATGCGATTCAGCGGCGTCTTAACCCGAGGACAGCGAGAGCAGCGCTTAAAAACAACTTATTTAAAAACTACAAAAGTAATTCTGCTGAGACACAGAGAATGAGTGACAGCTGTCAGGCGGATGATGAATGACTCTATTTTGTGCCGCTGTAGCCGTCTGCCACCGCAGCAGCGGCCATCGATCATCATCGGCTGTCAGCTGTGGAAAGCGGCCGCGACAGCGCGAGTCAGCAAACATTTAGCACACAGAGCCGTGCTACACGGGGAAATTATTATTGTCAGAATAATAATGGTTTAGCATAATTTATTACAGGTCCGGCAAATAAGCAGCGGCTCGATGTTATTAGACAGATGGAGGGGCCGGGTTGGCAGAGGTCCACCGAGACTCAGGCACGGCCCTCCGTCGTGTGTGTGTGTGTGTGTGTGTGTGTGTGTGTGTGTGTGTGTGTGTGTGTGTGTGTGTGTGTCGGTCGGGGGGAATCCTCCAAACCAATCAGAGAGTTGGCAGTTCAATTACACAGAAATAAGGGGACATTCATCATTCAATTAGGCAGCTGTCAGGCCGCACAAAGGAAGAAAACTTCTAACCTGGTACTCCTGGGAGAAGATGCTCAGAAGAGTGGACGGAGGAAGACTGGAACAAATAAAAGAAGGACAAAGTTAATTACCAGAGTGCATTGCACGCAGACAAAGAGAGAGAGGAGTGCTTCAAAGCCGAGAGCGGCCGGCCTGTAATCTCCAGGAACATGGAAACAAGTGTGGCAAAGCTGTTCCAGATGAACGATTCCTGCGAGACGCCGGGGTTACGGAGCAGAGGATCCGTGTGAAATGAGAGGAATATAAGTGTCCCGTACCGCGTATGATTGGCTGTTGTGTCAGGTGAACACAACACACCTTTAGACCTCGTGCATTCACTCCATCACTGGAACAAAAGCACACGCAGGACGCAGTAGAAAAGAAAACGACCCTGTGCTTCTGGAGACTCCACGTGGGATGCCGTTCTGGAAAATGGAGGCGCTGAGACTAAAGGGTTCCTGATGGTTTCACACCTGATTCTTCACCTTAACTCCTAAAGTCTTACGCAGCTCATTTCTTTACACTACCTGTTTTTGTGACCCAATCAGCATTACTTGTCCAATGGTCACACCTTAATTTTGCAATTTCTATAGAATTGCATCCTCCGTTAATGGATTGCATTTATTAATTCTTGACTTTTCAGCGAGTTAAAATCTCTTTTACGGCCCATTTTACCTGTAAAAGAATAATTATGCACATCTGAACATAAGGCGTTTTTCATTTCCAGCCCTTGTTAACAATTACATATCACTTCTAAATGCAATAGTCGTTATGTGGCTTGGAAATGGTCAAATGTGACCCTGGATCACAAAACCAGTCATAAGGAAAAAAGCCTTTAAAGTTGTCCAAATGAAGTCCTTAGCAATGCATATTACTACTAATAATACATTTATGATATATTTACGGTAGGGCATTTACTAAATATCTTCATGGGACATGATCTTAATATCCTGATGATTTTTGGCATAAAAGAAAAATGGATAATTTTTCCAGGGGCACAAATATGCTCAAAATAGAAATATACGATCAGGATACTGACTTGCCTAATAATTATGCACTCAATATATATCATATATCAAATCAAGAGACAAAAGCCAGAAATGAGTTTAGATGTGTGTTATAATTATGTAACGCAGATGAAGAGCATCAGCGCGGGTGTCCGTGGAACCAAACAATCCTGGAGGAAAACCTGAACCAATAATTCATTTAGAAATGTTAACAAAACTGAAAGTTCAAACTATGAAATAATGACTGAAACGGTCATAAGAGCATTAATAAACTGACATTTGTTGCCATATGCTTCTTTTCTCCACCATGTGGCTTTGATTTGGAAGGTAGTTTTCTCAAATCTTAAAGCAATATTAGAAAATACCAGAAGTCATGCTATTCATGAATATGCATTTTTTAAATGTTTTGCATAACTTTTCATAAAAAATTTTCAAAGCCATTAAAGCCTGTGTTCATTTGCATGCTTAAATGAAATTCTGAGCCGAAATGTGTGTGTTTATGAATCATGTATTTTCTTGTATTGACATGATGGGGTTGAGTCTCATCGGCAGCTGGCGTCGGACTGTTGGGGGATGATGGGATATTGGGGAACATTCCCACTGCTGCTGATGGGCTTTGAAAAAGGAAACTTTCACGGCAGGAAGCCGCAGCTCCCATGGGCCGCTCAATCCCATGGACTACATTCATCTCCAGCAGCGCTCAATGTCAAACACCTGGGCTGGAAAACACATCCGGCGGGAAAAACCCTCCTTCCATTCAAAATACTCCGTGAGCTCTTCTCGGTCCTGATTGGACAGAATTAACTAAAACAGAAAGTGCCTTTCCACGTCATTTGATTGGACATCTCTCATGTGAGAATGTTCTTGGAAGTACAACAGCATTTTTGTTAATTTTATTTAACTGATTTTATATAATTGTTGATTGTATAATAACATTCCGCACTAGCACAGAGTGGAAAGTTTTCATTCATCACATTATAACTATATACCAACTATTCAGTTATCGGCTTGCTTTCTCACATTAGTTATTAATATAGGCTAGTATTAAATCAAAGGCTTTTCCTCTGCAAACAAAAAGCTGTCCATTCTTCTGTCCTCACTGAAAGTAAAATGCAGCACAAAGTATAGTCTTGACTGGGATATACTGTAATTTTTAACTTCAGACAATCCTTTGAGAGCAATAGCACCAGCACTTCTATAGCATTAACTCTGAACTGACCCATAGCTTCAGTGATTATAAAACGAGAGCGCTTTACTTTATGTTATTCAAAATGTATAGGCAGTACAAAAACAGAGACACTGCCAGGTAGAATTAATTCACACGCAATCGCTCTCTCACTAATGCATTCATATAAATGTAGCCTAATCTTTACTGGGCTACTTTATCTGTATCTGATTCAGAACGAGCAGAAATCTGTGAGAAATATAACGACCCGAAGGCAAAAGCACTGATAAACAAAAGCTGTTATGTAGGAGAAATAGTCTCTTGGGCAGCGCTGCGTCATATCAGCTGTGCACAAAAAAAAACCTGTTCAGTCTCAGCTCGAGGTTCAGGCTTATTTGTTCATTAATGACGTCATCATCAACTAGTCGATGTTGACTCGACTTTCATCACGTAAATGTTGACTTTAAAAAAATCTGAAGTCGTTCAACCCCTACTTTGAAGTGCTGGAGAAAGTGTGAAGCCCTTGAAAGAGTAGAGCCTGACTGATTTATCGGCCGATATGAGCCTGTCCCAGATATATCGGCATCGGTGTATATGCCACAGATATGAACGCGCCCACATCAACACTTGAATGTGGGTAAGTTTCATTAAAAAAAGCAAAATTGAACAAAAAAACTGAACGTTTGTGCAAAAGACTACATCCGGATGGGATTCAGAGCGATGATCAAACACAGATGGAGTCCATCAACACCTCTAATGCTTGCACAGTCCTGTAGCTCGTCCTGGGTCCACATCTCAATTCAGTAACATCAGATAGTTTTGATTTATATGATGTCTAATGTTGATGATCGCTTTATTTTACATATGCATCTGCTTACATGAGACTGCTTGTTTCTGCATCTTCCTCGTCTGTGTTTTGATCAGGAGATTCTGCACTCGTTCAGGAGATATGTAATAGCGCAGCGAATAACAGGGAAAACGTGGAAAAATCTGGAAAACGCAGGGAAGAAAAAACAACCTCACTCACTGCTCGACTGAATAACTTTAATAATCTATATTTATACAGTGAAGACTATGCAGTGATATTACCATTTCTGTACCTTTAAATCTAGTTTCGACCCATGAAAAACCTGAAAAGAACCGTTTTTCATTTGTATGTTTGTTCTGTTGCATTTACGTACAATGCATGTATATACTGTATTATATGTATATACCGTATCATATATACAGTACCAGTCAAAAGTTTGGACACCGATGGGAAAGTGTGTTCAGACTTTTGACTGGTACTGTACTATAATATACACACAAATATCGGCCGATATATCGATATCTGACTTTTTTACTCCCTAGTATCGCCCCTAAAAACCCATATCGGTCAGGCTCGATGAAAGAGCCTTAAAAATTGCTTGAAATTCACTCTCGAAAGGTTGTGCAAACCCTGAAATGAATAATGTAAAAACATTAGATTATTTCTGCCACAATACCATGGTTACAGTTAGTGTTGCTACATTAAATCCATGGAGAATGTTGGCGATTCTAGCAAATGTTCAATCCTTGGATAATAAGATGGACGATCTTAGAGCCAGGATAAGTTTTCAACGGGACATGAGAGACCGTAATATCTATTGTTTGTCTGAAACATGGCTCACGCCCGCGGTCCCGGACACAGCCGTGACGCCGTCGGAGAACTTCTCTGTTTTTCGGATGGACAGAACAGCCGAGGCCGGTAAATCCAAAGGCGGTGGAGTGTGTTTCATGATCAACAAGAAATGGTGCGATCCCAGGAACATCACCATTCTCTCGCGGTCCTGCTCACCTCATCTGGAACATTTAACAATCATCTGCCGCCCATTCTATCTGCCGAGGAGTTTTCTGCGGTTGTCGCGACCGCCGTTTACATCCCACGCGCAGGCAGACACAGCGCTGGCTTTATCTGGCCTTCATGATGTTGCCAGCGGCGCCATAAACCAACATCCCGACGCGGCATTCATTGTCGCTGGCGATTTTAGCAAAGCAAACCTAAAGAAAGTCCTGCCAAACTTTCATCAGCACGTCTCCTGCCCCACACGAGGAGCAAACACACTGGATCACTGCTACTCTCCGCTTAAGAACGCCTATAAAGCGCGGTCACTTCCAGCGTTTGGCAAATCGGATCATGCCGCCATTTCCTCACTCCCGAATACAAACAAAAGCTCCTCCAGGAACCCCGTGAGGCGGGAAGTTAAGCGTTGGTCACCCCACTCAGAGACCGCGCTACAGGCAGCTCTGGGCGATGTGGATTGGGACATGTTCCGAGCGAAGTTCAGCTGGACGCAAGCGAAGTTCACAGACGTGGCGCTTTGCTTCATCGACACGCTTACAGAGCAAGCCACGCAAACAATAACAATAACGTCCTTCTCAAATCAGAAACCGTGGGTGGACAATTCAATCCGCGCGCGGCAGTGAACGCGACGCGACTGCTGCTTACAACGCCGGTCTCCATTCAGGGAATATGAATGAATACAGATCGTCCTGCTATGCTCTCAGACGAGCAGTTAAAGCCGCAAAACTCCGTTATAAAGACAGAGTGGAGTCTCATTTCCAACTCAACGACTCGCGCGCATGTGGCAAGGTCTGAGGTCCATCTGCTCCTTTGGATCTAAATCCTCTGCAGAGGCAAGCGTTGATCCGTTGCTCGTGAATGAGTTAAACTCT
>CM031959.1:19783614-19808614 GCA_018749465.1 Paracanthobrama guichenoti | reverse complement strand
AAAAATTTTAAAAAAGTGAGCGAAAAACCCTGAAATCACAATCTGTTGGCTCAGTATTGGCAGTCAGTCTGCTGGGCGAACAAAGAGAAGAAAAACAGAGAACATTCCAGTCACGGGCTTCATTTACAACAACAGACCCGGGCGAGCGCCGGACCGGCCAAATAAGAGCCATTACGTGAAGACATCAACACCGGACCTTGACCGGCCCGCATTCACACATCTGTTAGGCTTCAGATGGATTACTCCATATAATGATCATGATTAGGCCCTAATTGCTAAATCTTTAGCCTGTTGAGTTTAAAGGGAGCTAAATGGCCCTTAATATCTGTGAAAACAGAGCCGTGTCAAACAATGGGCTGAACTTTGAATTATGGGCTTGTTTAGACTCACAGTTTAAGGTCTGAAACGCTCTCGCATGAGTAAATACATCATCAGGACACAAGGACCTGAGAGAGACACTGCATCTGAAGCAACACATGACTTTTACTAGAATACACACTACTGATGGTCAAAGTTTGGGCTTGTTCATTTGAGCAAAAATACAGTAAAACTCAAATATTACTCCAATGTAAAACAGCTGTTCTCTATGTGAAATGTATATAGTGTAAGTCAGATGCATCACTCAGACAGCTGATATTTATACATTATAAGACCACTATAATGGGCTGATAATGGCCTTGCAAGTGCATGTTTTCTGTTATTAAACACTATTAATGAACTCTTTTGTGTGACGAAGTGTGGAGACTCTCCTCTGAGCAGGGAGACAAATTGCATGATTCACTTTGATGTTTTCTCAACTATTTCTTGATGAATTAATATTTTATATAACAGTGATTTCATAATCTCTAAATATAAATTCAAAAGCAAAACGTGCAAAAAATATGTATATTATGGAGAGGAAATGGCTAATAAGCCAATACGAGCTCCTCTGCCGCCATCTACTGGTCATACTGGTTATTTTATACCACTAAAGTGTTTGTTTGCCACCAAGTATTAGTTCTGATTTAGTTTCAAAAGCTTGCAATTCGATTTGATTCAATAGCCAATCATTTGGATATATATCACGTAGACAAAGTTATTTGTATATAAACATTTAAATTGGGCAGGTTTTATAATAAGAATAATGTTATAGTAACTTTTAATTACATAATTATGCTTCAATCCCAATTATGCCTTCATGATGGATTCATTCAAACTCATTAAATACTGAAGAACAGGTTGAGTACAAATATAACATGTAATATAGTGCGTATATTTATCACTGCTCCTCTCTAGAGTTATTTTTCTATCAAGACTATCAAGTGTATGGTTACTGAATGTCTTTTCTGAGGTAAATGTGACATTACGGTGTTTTACTGACATCTTTCTGCGGTTGAAACACTGATTGATCACATGATGTCAGTCAGTTGTTCTGTATCTTCTGATGTTCATTCATGTTCATTTGCTGCTGTAACTAGTAGTGAAGAGGAAGAGACGATCGGTGCAACACATTAAAGGGGTACTTCGCTGGGAAGATGAATGTGTATTTAAACTGTATGAAGTATAAATGTATACATGCATAAAAAAAAATGTATGTAGTAGAAATGTGAAATTATTTTAGAAGTTGGTGCCTTCTCGACTGAGAAAAGCCAGAAAATGTATTTTTGGCTCATGTGGATGAAAGACAACAACTCCCAGAATGCACTTGCATTGCTGCCCTACGAGGCCAGTCCCACCAGTTACATCACTTGCCCACCGCGGCACCACCCCCACCGTCGTTTTCATTTTTATAGTAATAAGATAATTTAGTTCAGTTAGAGAACAGACACTACAATTAAAAACTGAACGCATCCGCTCAATACAGCACGAGCCGAACGAGAGTCGCAGCACAAACACAGCAGGAGTCAGATCTCATTCATCAGAGAGCGAGGAGCTGACAGACGATTTGGTTTCAAAGCGAAAAGCGCCTATTTAAGTGAGTTTGTCGTCATACTGTTGTGTTTTTCATTAAGAATAATAGGCTAATGAACCCACAATTCAAGTACTGTGTGTGTTCAGTCTGGCGCGTTTTCAGTTCATGCCTATGGAAGCTTAACTTTAATTGAGAACACTCGCTTTGCTCCGACCGCTCCGTTATGCATGTCCAAGCGGCCGTGTGCATTTACATTCTGTGAGTGAGATCCCACCCCCTATGTGGAACTAGCTCCTACTACTGGCTGTAGTCTCTAGCCTCTGGCCAAAAAATCCTCCAATGACACAAGATGACGATATTTGCATCATCAGAGGCTTTTTTCCAGACTTAAAATACATAAATCTCTCGTCTCAGGGAGACATGAGGGGGGTGGGGGGGGGGCACGATCAGTTGAATATACTACCGGGTTTCTACTGATACAAAGCTTAATGCTAAATCACTGAAATAGCCCTTTAGAGTGACACAAACACACATTTGCTGACTGTGTTTGAAAGCTGAGACTTTGTTTTATATTAATAGCACCAAAGCACAAATATCATTGTAATTACTGGATTGCAGGAGCTACAAATAATGTTTAGTGAAGTTTTGTCCACGCATCAACTGAAAACAGCACAGACTAAAAGATCGATTCTTGGGATTTAATATAATATTGGTTCATCAAAATTACAAATCGATTACACGAGAAATCGATATTTTTAACCCAGCCCTACTCAACATTAGGTTAATTTTGGGTCGGACTCAGGTGAGACTTAACTCAGAGGTAATTGTTGATCAAATCAAACACAGTGAGTCCAAACACCAGGTCACAGGAACAAACATATGAAGGTCCTGAAAGGCCTGATCTCATTCCTGTTTGGGACTACTGGAAGACTGCAAACATCGTCCAAACAACCTGAGCGTAAAGCGGTCACAGCCGCAGAAGATCAATACACTCATCCGGCGAAACAACAGTGAGTCTCTATGAGTCAACACTGAACAGCTGCAAAACACCTCATATTCCATAAACTCCACTTACTGAACTCAGGGAGAATCGAGTGAAACGTTTAGGGATGCAACGATGTGAAAATGTACCCGATAATTCTTTACATTTGAAAGCAGATAACCAATACACTGGCCGATGCATCTAAATCCCAATTTTTATATAATTTTTGAGAGCCTGATTACAAAAACTAAAGTCTCACCAGTGAAAGCAACCCTCTGCAATGCGAGGACATCTTCACTCTGGGCGACTAAATGTCTATCATTAGCCATTGGCTAATAAATGCTTAGATTTTACTCGCCAGTGTGCAATACATGCACGTGTGCATATTTATATATACATAATTATTACACACACACATATATTATGTAAACAAACTTTTATTTTGGATGCGAATAAATCGCGATTCATTGATTTGGCAGCACTAATATAAATAAAAATAGTATATCAGTCTGGCGAGTAAACTTAAAAAAAAAAAAAAAAAAAAAAAAAAAATGTTAGCCTGGATATCAGCCGAACTTAGCCCATCCACAACATTTGAGGTCGGGAAGTCCGGTCTGGACTTGATCTGTTTCGAACCAATCAAATTGTCAGGGCGGGCTTTATACGATGATTGACAGATGATCAACAGTAACGTAATCATCCACGTCACCAAAAGAGCGCTTGGGTTGAATTCGCTCTAAACCTAAACGGGTAACTCGTTCGTATGCATTCACCTTTATTATTTCTCTCAAAAATGATGATCGTGTTGGTAAATACTCTGTGAATCCTTACATTCTTTTTACAACACCGGCAAAGATCGTTTACACTCATCTTCTTCTACTTCTTCCAGCGTGCGTGCAGTTGAGTTCTGTACTATAGTGATGTGTCATTCATGAACGATTAATTAAATCTTGAATTGAAGTGACAAAAGAAAGAACGACTCGGATTCGGAGGTGAGGTGAACTAACAGACAGCATAGCCTGAAGACCCAGCTAAGCCACTAATGAATCATTTCTTAAAGTTTGGCCTTGGCTGCATTAGCTCATAATTAATTGATCAATGTTTGCATGAGTTTTGAGTAATTTAACATGCAACATTTTTAATCATATTCTGCTGAAACGAACGAAATGACTTGAAAAAAAGATTTGTTCATTTTGCTGAACAGGATTCAACGATCCGAGTCCGTAAAATGATCCGAACTTCCCACTACTACTACGCGTCGTCACTATACGTCACTTACTCCGTCGCTCTGATTGGTTGTAGGACTATCCAATTGAGTGCAGAGGCATTTTCTTTCCTGGTTCGGTTGAAACACCCCATAATCACAGCCCAATGGAGCAGTATCAGACTCATATTCTGACTAGAATTGAGTATGACGACGTCAGGCTATTAAAAAAATGTACTAGCCAATGGCGATTCGATTGCCAAGGTGTGTGTAGAGGGTTGAAAAGCCATGTCCCAGACACACAATTATGATGATGTTCTCATTATTTTATGTAGTCTATATAACTTGCGCTGCACTGTTTTCCTTTTTTGAAGTGATTTCAATCGTATTTCAAAACCATCATGTGAACTGCGCATCTGAAGTGTCTCGGCTGAAGGAAATAACACATTTACCGGCTTTAATATAGAAGACACTTTTTTTTTTTATTGAGCCGATAAAGATAACATTAAAAATGAACATATCTGCCGATGGCGGCCAGTATATCATGCATCCCTAGAAATGTTTCACCATCATTTAAGTCATCATGACAGAAGTTGCGCTGGTCTTTTCTTCTCTATTGTGCCGTATATCTGAGTGAAGCGCTTCCCGAACAAGAACAGATGTAGGGCGGGGCTTGATTGTGTCTGTGGGGAATTGATTGGATGGTTGTGGTTTGCTATTGGCTGATCTCATGTGAGTGACAGGTGGCCCCGCCCTCGTCATCAGAGAAGAGATGAAGTTATTCTGATTCAAAATTATTAACACAATAATGATGCGCACCGACAAATACTGCAATATTCCATCAAAATATGAACTGACTTCATGGTGACTGTAAAATACAGAGCCTCATTAGAAGGTCATAAAAGAGCGTAATGCTGATGGCCTACAGCTCGTCATTCCCAACATGACAAAACAGAAGGTCCGGAAACACAAGAGCGCTTTGGGAATCAGCCGCTATGACCATAATTACCCTTCCTGACAGCCGCGCATGATGCATTAATATGCACAATGTGTCAAACTGCACCTTTAAACTAACAAACCCATTCAGAAAATGACAAATGAAAACAAAATATAACTTTAAAATATAACTAAACTACTTAAATTAGTTTATTCACTTGCATCTCACTAAATGCTCACCAAAAGAACAACATCTTACCAGCTTTCGGTTGGTTTAAGTCTTTAATCATGGACTGAACCATTTCCAAGCGTGTCACTTTCACAAACTATTAATAATAAGAAATGGCAGCAATTAACCTAATGAATGCCACCTGGCTAATGGAGCGCCGGCACCATCATATGTTCTGATAATAATGAGCGTTTTCCGCAGATCTCCAAGTACAGAGAGCGCCACATCCGTCAAGGCAGAAGCTCATCCCATTCCCAATGACTTGAAGGCGTTTGAGAAAACCATTTAATGTCAGAACTGTTATTGGCAGGAGTGAATTTAGGTTAATACACAAACAACTGTGAGTGAACTTCATGACATCTGGAAACGTAAACAGATCGGTCCGAGTGTGTACCGTCTGATAATCGCGCCTTATATGAAGCTTTTCCCCCTTAAGTCAATATGTATCACTAAAGCCAAAGCACTTGTGTTTTTGCCTCATGCTCTACATATGCAAATCGGCCTAATTACACATGCAGATAAGTGCAAAGGAACATCTGCCTCGCCTCCATCGACATGAAGAGAAACAGTCAACTATGATGAATGTGACGTACCAACACAACAGCGCAGACAGAAGCTCGACGCACGTGTGCTTCTCAGCTTCTGCTCGAAGGGGAAACACGCATTCACGCGGTCTGAAGGTGATGTGACAAACCTAAGGTTACACACATTAGAGTAAATGTGGCGTCCCTGTATTAAAGATGATCACAGTTATATTTCTGATCGAACCCAAAAATGGTTTATAGTTGAATAGCATTTGTGTGAGAGCATGCCTAGATCTCATTTGATTATCTCTTTTTATTTGTAACTTGATGGACTCAAAGTTGATCGAGTCAGTCCGTGTATAAACGGACTGACATTATGCAACACTTTTTGTCTGTTTTCTGAATTCTGTTATGTTATGATTCGATACAAATGTATTACCAAAAGTGGCGGTAATCAAGTTAATCATTTAAAATGTAACAACTGCTGCATTGTTGCTGCACAACAGACATTTACTGTTAACATTAAAACACTGGAGAAAAACTGTGATATTACTTACTATATTTCTATCATCAGGACACTTTTTTTCCCAAGGCTCTTAAGTTGAAAATTTTAGAAGCGCATTTAGAAATGTCAGAGGCGAAACTACCCCTTTCTGCATTTTATTTTATGTCAGTTATTTATTTCGAGTAAAGAGATTTTTTAACGGTTTTAGTTTATGTTAGCTATAACAACACTGATAATAGTAAAATCTGTATATTTAATAATATGAGTCACGTAATGTTCTCAGTCTTTCCTTCCTGTGACGGGACGTCCCAGACAGAAGACACAAGAGTTTACTTTAAATTAAATGGAAATTAAATGACATACAGTTTGTGTAACCAGGTGGAAATTGTTCACGGCGAGACTTTTATTTAATAAACAATCCCGAAATACACCAGGACTCTTATTTTGAAATGTCTATGCTTTATTATTGCAGGAGCTCATTCAAATTCAGACGAGGAGATAAAATATGCATTATTACAACCGAACGCAACATATTACAGTATAAACACCGTACAGTAAACAGTCATAATTGATCAGCATTGGTTTCATTTAGCATAAATGTGCGCAAGCCTGTCGAACACACAATCCTGAACGCGGCACTGTTGTGCGATCTAAAGGCTTGTGCATTTATTGAATGAAATCAGAGCCTTTTGAAGATTAATAATCACATTAGGCAGTATCGCCATTTATGTTTTTCCATCCCCAAAATATAAGATGCCTTAAAATGATCATTAAGACGCTTGTTATGCTATTTAAGGTATTGAAGACTTTTTATGATCTTACATTTAATAAAACTGATCCGCAGGGATTTATTATTCGCACACGCTCCAAAATACAGTTCACACACATCTATTGTTAGTCGCAAATGCGAGTGAAATGGTCGAGCCCTGATCATATTTTCTAGTTAAAGCAAACTTTTATTTAGGCGGGCTGCAGGGAAGAGTTTGAGTTAACAGTTAATGCAAATGTATTATGAAGTAACAATGACCAATACTGAAGTAAAAATGTTATTTTCTGCATATACTAACGTTTAACAAGTTGCATGAATACCCTAGAAGAATGATCCCTAATGAACCATATAGAGTTTATAAATCCTGCAGGAGTAAATCCAGTCCTCCTGCGGCTCTGGAATCGGTGCACAGGACATTCACAGAGAGTCATTTATTAAATGAACACATGAGATGTTCTCCAGCTGTCGGAGTGGTTTCTCAATAGTCGCCTCAAACAGAGACACGTATAACACAATCCCAGTGCTAATTATGATCGGCCATGAAAGGTGGCACTCTGTGACAGGACGTGTTAAAGTTATTTTGGTCTGGCCTCGAAGAATCATTACTGCAGTTTCTCCTGAAAACTGTCAGTAAAGCCTCCTTTACCCATCATGCACTGGGCATCCGCAGCTTACGCTGGCCAGCAGCCTCCTGCCTGAAGCGACACTACCGACGCTTGTCCCATTCTGGGCAATTTGTTCCATTCCAGCAATGCAAATGATCCCAGTACGCAAACACACACACTACAAAATACGCCACAAAGGTCATGTGATCGTGTGTCCTGAGACTGAAGTGTGGATCACATGACCACAGATGCAGAGCTGTCAGTGCCGTATGGTGAAGGTGTATTGCCATATACACTCACCTAAAGGATTATTAGGAACACCTGTTCAATTTCTCATGAATGCAATTATCTAATCAACCAATCACATGGCAGTTGCTTCAATGCATTTAGGGGTGTGGTCCTGGTCAAGACAATCTCCTGAACTCCAAACTGAATGTCAGAATGGGAAAGAAAGGTGATTTAAGCAATTTTGAGCGTGGCATGGTTGTTGGTGCCAGACGGGCCGGTCTGAGTATTTCACAATCTGCTCAGTTACTGGGATTTTCACGCACAACCATTTCTAGGGTTTACAAAGAATGGTGTGAAAAGGGAAAAACATCCAGTATGCGGCAGTCCTGTGGGAGAAAATGCCTTGTTGATGCTAGAGGTCAGAGGAGAATGGGCCGACTGATTCAAGCTGATAGAAGAGCAACTTTGACTGAAATAACCACTCGTTACAACCGAGGTATGCAGCAAAGCATTTGTGAAGCCACAACACGCACAACCTTGAGGCGGATGGGCTACAACAGCAGAAGACCCCACCGGGTACCACTCATCTCTACTACAAATAGGAAAAAGAGGCTACAATTTGCACAAGCTCACTAAAATTGGACAGTTGAAGACTGGAAAAATGTTGCCTGGTCTGATGAGTCTCGATTTCTGTTGAGACATTCAGATGGTAGAGTCAGAATTTGGCGTAAACAGAATGAGAACATGGATCCATCATGCCTTGTTACCACTGTGCAGGCTGGTGGTGGTGGTGTAATGGTGTGGGGGATGTTTTCTTGGCACACTTTAGGCCCCTTAGTGCCAATTGGGCATCGTTTAAATGCCACGGCCTACCTGAGCATTGTTTCTGACCATGTCCATCCCTTTATGACCACCATGTACCCATTCTCTGATGGCTACTTCCAGCAGGATAATGCACCATGTCACAAAGCTCGAATCATTTCAAATTGGTTTCTTGAACATGACAATGAGTTAAAATGGCCCCCACAGTCACCAGATCTCAACCCAATAGAGCATCTTTGGGATGTGGTGGAACGGGAGCTTCATGCCCTGGATGTGCATCCCACAAATCTCCATCAACTGCAAGATGCTATCCTATCAATATGGGCCAACATGTCTAAAGAATGCTTTCAGCACCTTGTTGAATCAATGCCACGTAGAATAAAAGGCAGTTCTGAAGGTGAAAGGGGGTCAAACACAGTATTAGTATGTGTTCCTAATAATCCTTTAGGTGAGTGTATATTGGCAAAGCCGACATTATATATGATTGTCATCGATCAATGCATTTTTCTGATTGGCCGATGCGTAGGAAATAGTGCTGTCAAAATTAGAGCTTTAATGCATGCAATAAATTTTTTCAGTTTAACACGTTAAAAAAATTTAATGCATTTAACGCAGCATCCATTTTTCTTTCATCCTTTGGCTAGCGTTACATGATTATATCAGTGTTACTCATTGCACGCTCGCCCAGCTTTAATTTTCAGCTCGAATGGCAGTAAATAATCCGGTGAAATGATCATGCAGTCAATGCAGATATTTCATAAAAACATTAAAAACAAGCAGGGCTATAACTAAGGGTGTAACGGGGAACACAAAACTGACGGTACGTAGCTCGGTTTTGAAGTCACGGTTCGGTACAGCGGGGAAAGAAAAATAAATATAAAATTGCTTTTTATTTATTAAATATGTCCTCGCTCAGAAAGACAGAAGAGAACGTGCTGACTGTGAATGTCCTGACTATGACACACACACACACAACACTCAGAAAGACAGAAGAGAGCGCGCTGTCTGTGAATGACCTGACTGACACACACACAACGCTCAGAAAGACAGAAGAGAACGTGCTGTCTGTGAATGACCTGACTATGACACATACACACAACGCTCAGAAAGACAGAAGAGAACGTGCTGTCTGTGAATGACCTGACTATGACACATACACACAACGCTCAGAAAGACAGAAGAGAACGCACTGACTGTGAATGTTCTGACTATGACACACACGACGCTCAGAAAGACGAGCACCAGTATAGAGTTACTGTGAAATTATTACAATAAAAATATTAGAAACTCCAATATTTTTAAAATCGCGATAAATTACTGAAAAAAGTATGATTAATTTGTTGTTTTTTTTAATCGATTGGCAGTAGACCAGGGCATGTCTTCATGACTTTACTGTCTCTTTTTAATACGGATGCACGACATAGAACATCATATCAGTATCAGCTGATACACGTTCATTTTTAATGTTTGCATCTGGTATTAAATTCGATCGGACCACAAATAGACAAGGGAGACACATTGACACCTGGTGTCTCTTTTGTCCTCTTTTAGTCACTTCTGTCCTGAATTTTTCAAGGTGAGAGTAAATGTATGAACTTTTTCAGATCTTTCAATCTAATGGATGAAATAAACTCATGCAATTTAC
Source organism: Paracanthobrama guichenoti (assembly GCA_018749465.1). Classification (NCBI taxonomy): domain Eukaryota; kingdom Metazoa; phylum Chordata; class Actinopteri; order Cypriniformes; family Gobionidae; genus Paracanthobrama; species Paracanthobrama guichenoti. The sequence goes on along the minus strand of CM031959.1, from coordinate 19,798,274 downwards.
ATATGAACACGACCGGAGACGATGGACAAACAATGTAACCACATTAACCAATCACAATCGCCCGTTGCTGTGTCTTGTACTTGAGTGCTCAGGTACTCATACCCACAGTACAGTCTGTTTCTGAGTTCATGAAACTAACAAATGATGGTAAAAACCAGTCAGACTCAGCAGGCCTGATAAAATGAGGCTGGTTAACGTCAGCCCCACCCGGCCATTGGATTAACAGGCATGTAATGGGAGGATAACGGGCAGATGAGCGATAAATAATCAATGAGGAGCGCTCGTGGTCCGAGTCTTGCCATCACAAACACTGCGTCCGCAGCCAAGCAATCAGCATATCAATGGCACGCCGGCTTCATCGCGGTTTACTGTGCAGATCGCGATGGATAAACCCCCGATAACGCAGAAATTAACAAATGCTTGACATTTGCTCGACATCCATTATTCTGACACTTCTTCAGAATTTCAAAAGCCTGAGTGCATCCTTAATCAAAATTCATATTCCCCAAGCGAGCCACTGGCAACATATTGCAGCCCGCCTCAGCGCTGATGAAAACGACACATTAGGGCCCGTTTCAGACGCATTAAGGGCCTTGGCATTGGCGACTTCGCATTCGAACACGCCCAACCGGGGAGCATCTGCCCGCGCGAGCGTCTCCCTTATTCCTCTCTCTCCCGGCTCTGGAGACATATGCAAACTGGGTGGAAAGGCATTTTAAAGAGGGCCGATCATTACACCCAAATTCATTCATGGGGTTGTACGGGGCCTGGCCACGGCCCCTCTCAGGGGAGGAGTGCCAGCGCTCCATATGAACCGGACGAGTGCTCTTCATTTCCAATTCTAATGTTCAGAAGTCAGAGGAAAGGCCCGGCTGATGTCACAGCTCGCCAGCCGCCCATCACGCCCCTCATTGTAGATGCTGGATTTGCATGCGTCTCCATTGTGAGACGGGGGAGAGTGACAGCACCGTGTCCAATTGGCGTTCCCATCAGAGCAGCCAGAGCTCGGGCCGCGAGAGGCCTGGTTGACAGATGACTCCCAACATCTGTGTTATGGGAGCATCTCCCTTCCTGTCCGGCAGACACATGACAGCAGCTCAGGAAGCCCACAGCCTCTAACGCTGCTCAGACACATGCGCTTCACAGGCTTATGCCATTATACGATACGGCATTACCACCAGGGCTGTGAAGACATTCTGTTCACAGCTAACAGAAGGTAAAGTAAGTATATATTAAGAATGATTTTATCTTTTTTATTGCCAGAATATTTTGATGTATAAATAACTAAGCTGTATGTCAACAAAACTAAAAGAAAAAAATATCAAATAATAAAATTATATATTATATATATTAAAAACAAAAATAAATCAGTTTCGCAGTGTTTCTGTGAGAATATGGGGTCGGTTCATCAATCTGGTGCACTTTGAGAGTTCAAAATGAAGAGCTCCAACACATGTTCAGTGTGAACAGAGAAAGACGTCTGTGCACTGACCTGTACCTGAACTTTAAAGGGGACTCAAGCCTCTTTAGTTGTGATATTGTGTCTCAGGCTACATTACATTCACACTGGTGTGGGAGCCAAACAATTAGAATATAATAATAATAATAATAATAATAATAATAATAATAATAATAATAATAATAATAAGAGTTGATTTATCCAAGGCTCAGCTACTGTATTTATAAGGTATAATTCACCCAAAAATGTACATTCTGTCATGTACTCACCCTACTTCCAAACACAAATGAAGATTTCTGTCCCTCCATTTAAAGTCCATTCCTCTCAAACTTAAATGATCCAAAAAAATGTCAAAGGCATAATAAAAATAACTAATGGAGTGTCTAATCCAGACCCAGTCTTCTGAAGAGACACAGTGGCTTTATACGATGAACAGATTTACTGTAGTAAACACTGTGGTTCAAACGCTTGCGTGACGCGCGAAAACAACATGAGCGCGCAAATGCAGAATTTACATTTTTGGATAGCTAAACGTCTACAGTTTGGGAATGGTCATTTTGGCACGCTTTCTTGCAATCAGAACTGCGACTGATGGCATTGATCACTCCTCAAAGTGGAAGCACAAACATCATTTAAATCACCAGATCACATTTTGTATAGTGCATTAATAGCGAGAGGCGTGTATAGCGAGCACCGGGAGAGCGTGTGTGCACGGCTTCAGAGATCCAATACCTGCATTGAAAGAGCGAGGACTGTGTGAGGGGAAAAAATAAAGTGTACAGAGTTTCAGTGACATTACTACATTAAACCACTATATATAAATGTTGAATATAATGTATAATAATTCAATGGGTAATTTTTTTAAAAAGTAAAAAAAAAAAAAAAAAGTACAAAATATTTTTAAATATTGTGATGCGTATCGAATCGTGACTTGAGTGTATAATTACACCCCTAGTTAATAACCTATATATTATAAAACAACTGCACTGTACAATAAATGAAAATGAATGTCATGATTATATTATTTACACTACAGCAGGGAAATTATAATACTTTTGTTCTCATTTATTCACTTGTTAGAGATAAACCATTGAACTTTTATTTCGACTGAAAACTTTTCATAAAAAAAAAACGCGTCTCATTACAAACCTAGTGCTATAATCATCTTCCCACAAAAATGTATATTGTGAAAATAAAGCATAACTGGTGGCCGTTCCCAAAGGCACGCTAAACGAGTTCACTGTATCTACTCTTGAGATGCGGAAAACACCGGATCATGAGCTGATCGCGTGAGCAAAGTCAAACACACAGCACAACCTGACTATATACTTTTTTAAAGGGGACCTGTTATGCAAAATTCACTTTTACATAGTGTTTGAACATAAATGAGTGTCGGCAGTGTGCACACAACCACCCTGTAATGGTAAAAATCCACCCACTCCTTTTTTTAATCCCCATAAATCATAAGCAGTGTCTCAGAATAAGCCGTTTGCAGTTTTATGTGATATCACATATGCTTAGGCCCCATCGACGACTGCTGACAGACTCCGCCCTATTATAATAGACCCCACCCATGACTTCTGACAGTCTCCGCCCTATTATGATAGACCCCGCCCATGACTTCTGACAGACTCCGCCCTATTATGATAGACCCCGCCCATGACTTCTGACAGACTCCGCCCTATTATGATAGACCCCGCCCATGACTTCTGATAGACTACGCCCTATTATGATAGACCCCACCCATGACTTCTGACAGACTCCGCCCTATTATTATAGACACCGGCCATGACTTCTGACAGACTCCGCCCTATTATGATAGACCCCACCCATGACTTCTGACAGACTCCGCCCTATTATTATAGACACCGGCCATGACTTCTGACAGACTCCGCCCTATTATGATAGACCCCGCCCATGACTTCTGGCAGACTCCACCCTATTATTAGAGACACCGGCCATGACTTCTGACAGACTCCGCCCTATTATGATAGACCCCACCCATGACTTCTGACTGACTCCGCCCCATTATAGACCCCGCCCATGACTTCTGACAGACTCCGCCCTATTATGATAGACCCCGCCCATGACTTCTGATAGACTACACCCTATTATGATAGACCCCACCCATGACTTCTGACTGACTCCGCCCTATTATTATAGACACCGGCCATGACTTCTGACAGACTCCGCCCTATTATGATAGACCCCGGCCATGACTTCTGGCAGACTCCACCCTATTATTATAGACACCGGCCATGACTTCTGACAGACTCCGCCCTATTATGATAGACCCCACCCATGACTTCTGACTGACTCCGCCCTATTATTATAGACACCGGCCATGACTTCTGGCAGACTCCGCCCTATTATGATAGACCCCGCCCAAGTTTATCTCCTCGCCAGAGCATTCAAGTAAGACGTGTTCTTATTAAAGCTACTAAAGTTATTCAGTCGAGAGCAGTGAGTGACTTCTGTTTGATTCATATTAACAGCAGATATAGCAGTAGGTACTGTATACACAGATCTAATACACGCATGCCATTTCTTTATGATTTTTTTTATATGAACTGTGTGTGTTTGACATTAAAAATCTCACACGCTACATTTCCAAAAACGTTATAAGTAATGCAAACTTATTTTGATTAATTGTTCAGCCTTACTGCAGTTTAGTCAGACATCACTGAGTTTCCTGCAAAACACAGCAGACTCGCAACGATTCACTTGAATTGTTCAAAGTGATTCTGGAGTTCACAAATGACTCCCTTACTGAATCGCAAATGAATCCTTCGAAATGAACCAAGAGGTTTTACTGTAATGTATATTCTATTTAAACACTTGTGTAATTAAAGGTAAATAGACAGAATATAGGTTTGTAACTGAACAAATCTGTTCCAAAAACATAAAATATTTTACAAATTATAATGCTAGAAATATTATTATGAACTAAAATGTTTCAGAACGACCATCATTATCAGGCAATTCTGTAATGTGTCGCTCCAAAGTCATTTGACAGCTGAATGTTGGTAGTCAAGTTTTAGTTTAGCTCTGCTTACATTAAAAAGGGCCATACATGTACCGATAAATCAGGGATTCATGAAAATGTAAAATTAAAATAAATAAATAAATGTAGCTTAGTCTGATTATCAAATCAAAGGCAGTGATTTACTTAAATACCTGTATAGTCTGATGCGCTGCATGTGTCAGAGTGAAGCGCGGATCTGTGTTCATTTACACACATTGGGGTCTTCAACGTTTTTCTAATAATCTCTTATTAGAGATTATCTTATCTCTTAAACCCCTTAGGCGATAGAGACATGGAGCGGGGAACCCCGATACAAAATGTGTCAAACAGAGCTACATATTAAAGCTGCAGTCCGCAACTTTTTGCGCTCTAGCGGTTAATAAACAGAACTGCATGCATCTTGCGGAGGAACATTGCAGCCGGCTATGGCGAGTCACGCAGGGACTGTGCTCCTCCGCAGCGGTTCCTACCACACCGCTCTGAAATAGTGCCGATATAAACACTTATTATAAGTGCACCATAATGATTCAGGGTAAGACAAAAACAGTTTGGAAAACGGATTCAAAAGGGTCACGGACCCCCGGTTGAAGACCCATGCATTAACTTATAGCCTACTAGCTAGTTTATTGCTGCATTATGTAATGAACATAGACTGGATCCATTCAGCAGGCCAACATAAATACATAAACACAACAGAACAAGATACATGTGAAATTAACGGAATGTTAAATAACACTGCATATTGTTCACTGTATAAATTATATTATTAGTACATTGAGACGTAGCTAAACTCTACTGTACAACATTAATCCTGTCACAATGACTTTAAACTGAACTTTTATTTTGACGGGTTGCCGTGAAGACCTTCGAGTTCCTGTGTGTGTGTTTATGATATGACGATAGATTTTGCTGAATGAAAAGGTAAAATGCTCATGAAGTGACTGGAGATGCATTCATGTCCTCATATTGAGACGGCAGAGGCTGAAAAACACAGCCAGTTTCAGTGTGTGTGTGTGTGTGTGTGGTAAATGAAACCGCGTGTCTGTGCCATTCACACAGAGACACAGAAACATGCAGGATACATATAAAACAAATGTCTTTTTGCGGCTTAATATATTCACAGACGCTAGTATATATCACGATTTGATTTAAGTGTAATGTTACTGACCTACGTTTTATTTATTCATCTAAACTTTGATATCATCGGCCGAAACGTCGGTGCATCTCTAATTAATTAGACATGCATTATTACTAAAATTTTATTTAACCATTAAAATGGAGTATGGGAAATTTATTTAAAAATTAAGTAAAAACAAATCCAGAATAATTAAAAATATAATAAGAACGGATTTTGGGGAAAAATAAAATTGAAATTTAGAAGGAAAAAAAAAGGGCCCAAAATGTGTTTTTTTTTTTTTGTTTTTAGTTAAAACCTTAATTCAATTGTTGTTATATTGTATAAGTTTCATGATTTGAATTCATTAGACATGCTTTTTGATTACTAAAATTTTATTTAACCATCCAAATGGAGTCATGGATTTTTTTTTTTCTTCATTAAAATGGAAAATGGGAATCTGGTTAAATATAAAAGGGATTTCATAGGAGCATACAAAAGGACAGGGTGAGGTTAAACATCAGATGCAGTGTTTTCAGTGATCGGGAGATGACAAAGCATGCAGATGGGACGAGCTCAGGGCTGTTCGGCCTTCCCAGCAGTGACAGCACGGATGAAGAACGACAGAGGACGACACGCGCACCCCCTCCTCTGCGCTAGTATTTACCAAGGCCCGTGGCTCTCGGACGGGGGGTGTATTGGCAGGCCTGAGCGCACGCTAAGAGATGATGGATGGCCTAGTCGATATGTTGTGTCTTAAGAGCCCGATTTCCTGCCAGTCCAATCACGAAGCCTCCAGAGCGCCTCTCAGCTGATTGGACGAGCCGAATCATTTTCGCAGGCTGGGAAAACACTACGTCTGTAGAGCTTAGGGGTAGTTAATCGATTGTATATGCATCTGTTGAAACATTATTTTAACATTTTCAAAATAATAATGTTTAACAGCTGAATTTGAGATGGAAAAACTACATTACCCATGATTCTGTGCAAAAAATTCCACCAATTACATTTATATTACAATTACACAGCAAGCAAATTACACCAAAAGAGCTCTTTAGCTCCGCCCACTCATGATTTGTTGTTAAATTGTATACGGTTCAATATTATCGTAATTAATTAAACATGCCTTTTGATCACTAATTTACATTTTAACAGAAAAAAAAAAAAGAGTCCAGATTAAAAACAATGGATTTTGGGGGAAAATAAAACGGATTTCATAGGGCCCTAAAAATGTGTTTTTGTTGTTTTTCTTCAACTATTAATAAATTGTTAAATTGCACAAGTTTCATGATTTGAATTAATTAGACATGCTTTTTGATTATTATTAATTATTTAACTATTAAAATTGAGCATGGGAAATTAAAAACAGAAAAAACTAAATCCAGAAAAATTAAAATGGGAAAAGACAGAATTTAGGAAAAAATAAAATGGATTTCAATCTATTGCATATGCTTCTGTTGAAGAAACTCGTTTGCATTATTTCAACTTGTTTTTAAAAATAACAAAAGAGCTGAATTTGTGGTGAAAACTACATTACCCATGATGCTGAGCAAAAAATCCACCAATTAGAGTCAGGTTGAGAGCTCTTTAGCTCCACCCACTCTCATGAATCGTTGTTAAATCGCATACGGTTCACTAGACATGCTTTTTGATTACTAAAATTTAAAATGGAGTATGGAAAATTTAAAACGGAAAAAACAATCCAGAAAAAAAAAAAAAACAACATTTTGGGAATATTTTTTAGAAAAAACTGATTTCATAGGGCCCTAAAAATGTGTTTTTGTTGTTGTTAAACTTTTAATAAATTGCTTAACTGTGTACAAGTTTCATGATTTCAGTTAATTAGATATGATTTTTGATTACTAAAATTGAATATGGGAAATTTAAAACGCAAAAATTTAAATTTGGGAAAAAATAAAAGGCATTTCAAACGACTGCATATGCTTCTGTTGAAGCCACTCATTTGCATTATTTTAACTTATTTTTAAAAATAACAAAAGAAACTGAATTCGTGGTTAAAAACTACATTACCCATGATGCTGAGCAAACATTCCACCAATTAGAGTCACGTTAAGCAAATCGTGCCAAAAGTGCTCTATAGCTCCGCCCACTCCTATAAGGCTGCGATTGATCAATCAAGTCTCCTTGATTCACACATATGTGCTTATTTGGCAATAAACTATGATAAATAGTTTCTATAGATTAGGTTGTATATTTCAGCATCATTTTAATGTGATTGTCAGTTGCTATGCTTCATGGGATTGTAGTTCTCTCTCTCACTAAAGCCATTTAGTCTTCAAAAAATGTGCTTCAAATCAAAGTGTGTAATGCTGTGATCCGCTTTGCAGCCGCACGGTTTGACTCATGGCTTGCTTTAACGAAGATTTCTTTAAACCCCTTGAATGATAAAATCATTCCAGAATAAGAGGGCCGCACTAATGCACTCGACTGAATTTTGGCCGTGCTTCTGGTCATGCAGAAAACAAAGGCAAGCGTTAATCCTGCACTGAACCTGCATGAAAGACAAAACACACTGCGAGCGATACGAGCACGGCCATATATCAGGATATTCCAGGAGGACAATGGCATATAAAGCAGCACATCTGGGGCACGAGACTAATACACACTGCATTCTGTAAAGTGCTGACGCCAATAAGAGCGGCGCTGAATTCCTGCGGGATGCGCGGGGCTGTACTGGAGCTGTGATTACTGCACGATGAAAACAGGAAGCTCCTGCTTCATATGACTTTCTAAGTGACCTCTGAAGAATCACGGGCGTCTCAGGGGTCTGACGGGATTACATGTGTTACATTCAATAAAGACACGCTCTCAGTGCCACGGACACAACACACACACACAATCAACATATTCACCATATGAAGAGATTATTAGATTGATAAAACACAGACATGAGCTCAACGGTGTCTGGATATTTGATCTAATAAAATAAAAAGCATCTAGATATCACATACACAATTTTTTAAATAAGCTTGTATTAAATTCACATTGCCAGTAATCATCACTGAGCTCAAATGAAAGCCGTCTGCAGTGTTTCTGACGGAGCGTGTGTGTGTGTTCTTACTGTGGGAACCGTGTTTTCAGCGTGTCCATGCACTGGCGTGTGGGACGCAGCTGCTCTATGAACCGGCCCATAGTCCTGTATTCTGCTCGGCTGACCTTCACCTTACTCTCCTGCTTACCTGGAACACAGGCAGAAAGAAAACATGTATTAATGAGAGACCGCTTTATTTATTCAGATGTCAACTTCAGCTGTCTGTGTGTCTGTGTGTCTGTGTGTGTGTGTGTGTGTGTGTGTGTGTGTGTGTGTGTGTGTGTGTGTGTGTGTGTGTGTGTGTGTGTGTGTGTGACCTAATATTGTGTTGGTCCCCCTTTTGCTGACCCGTCGAGGCATGGCCTCCACTAGACCCCTGAAGGTGTGCTGTGGGATCCGGCAACAAGATATTAGCAGCAGATCCTTTAAGTCCTGTAAGTTGCGAGGTGGATCAGACTTGTTTGTTCAGCACATCCCACAGATGCTCGATTGGATTGAGATCTGGGGAATTTGGAGGCCAATCAACACCTCAAACTCGTTGTTGTGCTCCTCAAACCATTCCTGAAGCATTTGTGCTTTGTGTCAGGAGCATTATCCTGCTGGAAGAGCCACAGCCACCAGGGAATACGGTTTCCATGAAAGGCTGTACATGGTCTGCAACAATGCTTAGGTAGGTGGTACGTGTCAAAGGAACATCCACATGGATGGCAGGACCCAAGGTTTCCCAGCAGAACATTGCCCAAAGCATCACACTGCCTCCGCCGGCTTGCCTTCTTCCCATAGTGCATCCTGGTGCCATGTGTTCCCCAGGGAAGCCACGCACATGCACCCGGCCATCCACGTGATGTAAAAGAACACATGATTCATCAGACCAGGCCACCTTCTTCCATTGCTCCGTGGTCCAGTTCTGATGCTCACGTGCCACTGTTGGTGCTTTCGGCGGTGGACAGGGGTCAGCATGGGCACCCTGACTGGTCAGCGGCTACGCCTCCCCATACGCAACAAACTGAGATGCTCTGTGTATTCTGACACCTTTCTATCAGAACCAGCATTAACTTCTTGAGCAGTTTGAGCTCCAGTAGCTCGTCTGTTTGATCGGACCACACGGGCCGGCCTTCGCTCCCCACGTGCATCAATGAGCCTTGGCCGCCCATGACCCTGTGTCCGGTTCTCCACTGTTCCTCCCTTGGAGCACTTTTGATAGATCCTGACCACTGCAGACCGGGAACACCCCACAAGAGCTGCAGTTTTGGAGATGCTCTGACCCAGTCGTCTAGCCATCACAATCTGGCCCTTGTCAAACTCGCTCAAATCCTTACGCTTGCCCATTTTTCCTGCTTCTAACACATCAACTCTGAGGACAAAATGTTCACTTGCTGCCTAATATATCCCACCCACTAACAGGAGCCGTGATGAAGAGACAATCAGTGTTACTCACTTCACCTGACAGTGGTCATAATGTAATGCCTGATCCGTGTGTGTGTGTGTGTGTATATATATATATATATATATATATATATATATATATATATATATATATATATATATATATATACATACATACACACACACACACACACACACAGTACTATGCAAAAGTCATAGGCACATGAAATGGCTCCTTGTACAAACAAAAATCTCTGGATTATTACAAATAATGTAAGCTGATATTTCCTACTAATACTAACATTACTGCATAAAGAAGATGCTAGTTATCATGCTTATATCTTTCCATGAAGCGTCTTAATAAAGTCTTCACAGACACTTATAGCATTTAGTATGGTAAACACCACAGTTTGACACTGATATCTCCTTACCAGTGACAGTGATGTATAATACTACATTACCTCATTATTACTGTAGTAATTAGCAGTGCGGGTTACCATGGTGATTCTGTAATTTACCAGAGCGAGTGAAAGAACTACATGCTCGTTCCATCATGTAAAGGCAAGATAAAACATCGCATGTATGCGTTTTCTATCTAAACACTGACGTTACATCTGACACACAGATATACGCACTCCGGCTGTACTGTACCTGCGACCGCCGCGCTGCTGTTGCCTGACACAGCATCCATGATTCAATTAAAAACACTTTCACAACATAAACACACACTGCTAGCTCAGCAAACACTTCTGACTGCGGCTCACGGCGACACTTCCTCGTCAACTCCCGCGAACGCGTTCAAACGTGACATCACAGGAAACGCGCTCCTGATTGGCCCTGATGACTTTTGTCGTTGAGCATAGCGGAAGCTGATTGGAGGATTGTGACGTGACGCTTTCTGTTGCTATAAGGATAAATAAACTTGTTATTGCTAACACGAAGAAAGTGACTATTTATCGATTTCAGCTCCAAGATTGCGTTTTATTACTCGTCCGAGTCTACAAAAAAATAGTCATTACAATTTAAACCTATGAGCGATGCATTGTGCTTAAATATAAGCATTACTTGATATTTCTGGATTTCAGCGTTTAACGTTTATAAAAAATAAACATTTAAACATTTCATATTTTGTATTTCCCAAAACAAATTACGACTAAAACATAATATAATATTATAATAAAATATTTAATTCTATAATTGACACGTTCAACCTGTTTAATACAAACAGTCTGATGATAAAAAATGCGTTTAAAAATTATTTTGGTTTAAAATACTGACATGTCTACTTACATAAGTTATTATGAATCAGAAAGTGTTGTTTTTGTCTTTATTGTAAGGGCTACTTCATCATAAATTGCTCACTTCATTCAGCGTTTCTGACCTCTTACTGTGTTTAATCCATTATCCTTTCAGTCTTTCAGACTCGTCTGGAGACACAGGCTCGTTTTATGTGAGTTTGAATTATTGCATTCTGACTGCATGCTGATTCACTGTTACATTTAATACTCTGAAAATAAGTCTATAATTCTCTTCACATAGAGCACCATGTTCACATGTTTCACCTCAGACTGGTAAAGTCTGTTCCGCCGCTTCTGATAACCACATAAGTGTATCAGAGAGTAATCCAGTGTCTGTGTGAAGGCAGTGCGTGACCTCTGACCCCTGAATCAGGGAGTGATCCTCAGAAAGGGCCCGGGACAGAAGCAGATAGACATCTGGGGTCCCGCAGCGGCGTGAGGCTGATTGCTGTGAGAGCGAGGTCAGGTTCAGCCTCACAGGTAGAGCATCTGAGGATCAGCCGCGCTGGAATCAAAGGATCAGTGATACAATCAGAGGATGTAATGGATGTAAAGAGCAGATCAGAGGGGTGTGTGTGTGTGTGTGTGTGTGTGTGTGTGTGTGTGTGTGTGTGTGTGTGTGTGTGTGTGTGTGTGTGTTTGAGTGAGTGAGTGAGTGAGTGAGAGTGTGTGTTGACTTGATAAGCTGCTTTTCAATCACATCACCTTCAAATAACACTCAACCCAAAATACTACTGAACATCTCCATCATAATATAAAAGCATAATACAAGTTCCTTTAGTACATATAGGGGCATGTTGTCACTCTTTAGTATCAAATGAAACGATAACAAAACCGGAATCGCCGTGTGCCAACTAGCCTTGGTCCTTCCTGTATGTGTCACGTAGAGTGAACTCAAAAACAAAGGAGAGCTGGATCCAAATGCAGTGAGTTTAATAAAAGAATAAACATGACAGCTTAACAAAACAGAGAACCAAGTAACCAGAGAACAGAATGAGTGCACCAAACATAACATCCATGTAGGACAAGACTCAACAAGGAAACACTTGGGGTTTAAATTCACAAAGGGTAATGCGCAAACAAGACACACCTGGGAACAATCAAAGAACTAATCAACAAGAAAATACTACAAAGCACTACAAAACATGGCTTAAAACAGGAAGTAACACAAGTCCACACAAGATCAGGGGAAAACAAGACCGGAATCATGACTGGAGGTCTGGAGCCATCTCTGGACTCTGGACAGGGGCTGGAGGGTTGGAGCCATCTTAGGACTCTGGACAGGGGCTGGAGCCATCTCGGAATTCTGGACAGGGCCTGGAGCCATCTCTGGACAGGGGCTGGAGCCATCTCGGGACTCTGGACAGGGCCTGGAGCCATCTCTGGACAGGAGCTGGAGCCATCTCAGGATTCTGGACAGGGCCTGGAGCCATCTCTGGACAGTGGCTGGAGCCATCTCGGGACTCTGGACAGGGGCTGGAGGGCTGCAGCCATCTTGGGACTCTGGACAGGGGCTGGAGTCATATCTGGATGATAGTCAGGGGCTGGAATTGATGTGTGAGCAGCCCACACACACAAGATTGCTGTGGCCATAATGCCCATCCCATAATGCCCATCTCTCTGAAGATTCAGGTTTTGCGGCCATCTTGGCTGATGACTCTTGCATGGTGGCCATGACATGAAAAGACTCAGGCTTGGTGGCCATCTTGGCTGAGGGCTCAGGCGTGGCCGTGTCCATCTTGGCTGAAGGCTCAGGCGTGGCGGTGGCCATCTTGGCTGAAGGCTCAGGCGTGGCGGTGTCCATCTTGGCTGAAGGCTCAGGCGCGGCGGTGTCCATCTTGGCTGAAGGCTCAGGCGTGGTGGTGGCCATCTTGGCTGAAGGCTCAGGCGCGGCGGTGTCCATCTTGGCTGAAGGCTCTGGCGTGGCGGTGTTGTCCATCTTGGTTGAAGGCTCGGGCATGGCGGTGTCCATCTTGGCTGAAGGCTCGGGCGTGGCGGTGGCCATCTTGGCTGAAGGCTCGGGCGTGGCGGTGGCCATCTTGGCTGAAGGTTCAGGCGCGGTGGTGTCCATCTTGGCTGAAGGCTCGGGCGTGGCGGTGGCCATCCTGGCTGAAGGCTCAGGCATGGTGGCAGCCATCTTGGCTAAGATTTATTTTAAGAGCCATCTATTTTAAATTATATTTTACAACTCTGTAAAATTACAAACAAAATTGTAAATTAATAACTTGACTGTTATTTTTACGTATTATATAATTAATGACAAATTACAGTGTGTGTGCGTGTGTATGTGTGCATCCTGGTAAACCCTACATTATGGGGACAAAATGTCCCCACAATGATGGCAATATCTGAAATCCTTGTCCTTGTGGGGACATTTTTTGGTCCCGGTGAGGAAAACATCTTATAAATCTCACTAAGTGATGTTTTTTGAAAATGTAAAAATGCAGAATGTTTCCTGTGATGGGTAGGTTTAGGGGCAGTGTGTGTGTGTGTGTGTGTGTGTGTGTGTGTGTGTGTGTGTGTGTGTGTGTGTGTGTGTGAGTGTGTGAGTGTGTGTGTGTGTGTGTGTGTGTGTGTGTGTGTGTGGGAGTGTGTGTGTGTGTGTGTGTGTGTGTGTGTGGGTTTAGGGGTAGGGGTAATGTAGGGGGATAGAAAATACGGTTTGTACAGTATAAAAACCATTACACCTATGGAATGTCCTCATAAAACATGAAAACACAACATGAGTGTGTGTGAGTGAGTGTGTGAGTATGTGTGTGTGGAGGCTCATGTAAACAGGCCAGTGTGTTGTTAACCAGCTGTGCAGCCGCTCACAGTGGGAGATGAATGTGCGACGGATGTTCTGCTTTGATATGCAGGAGACGCTGCCCTGATCTTTGCATTGCTGCAGTCGCACACGCTGTTATAGAGCTGAGTTTATAATGACGCAGTTTTACACACACCGGACACTCACATCAGCCTCCCGTCGGCAAAACACGACACACTTTTAAAACGTGCTTATCATTTTTGTTCTCATATAAATTCTGATTTAAAGTCACCATGAAATCAAAATGGACAATTCTTTTTTTTAATATTTTTTATTTTGCAGTGCCTATTGTAAATGATTTATCGGTGCACATCATTATTGTGTTAATAATCTCGAGTCAGAATAACTTCATCTCTTCTCTGATGACGAGGGCGGGGCCACCTGTCAGTCACATGAGATCAGCCAATAGCAAACCACAACCATCCAATCAATTCCCCACAGACACAATTAAGCCCCGCCCTACATTTGTTCTTGTTCGGGAAGCGCTTCACTATGTCACAATAGGGAAGAAAAGATGAGA
>CM031959.1:19716347-19740034 GCA_018749465.1 Paracanthobrama guichenoti | reverse complement strand
TATTCAGTGGACTCGGCTCTAGAAATAAACACCGTCCCTGAAAACACTACAGTATATCCGCCAACTGCAACATCTGACCACTAGGATGTCAGATAACACACACACTATTTTATCGTACATGCAGGCATTGGTTTTGTAAAGGAAACCTGCATCCTCGGATGACGTTCCTGAGCTACAGCACAGCATTTATCGATCAGAGAATGAGGAATAAATTCCGAAATCCTCTAATCCAGCCCTCACGGACGTATTCAAATTATGCGCTTTCCAGTCAAAAATTGAATAGCAATAAACATCGACTTCCTGCTTTACCTTAGTCATAAATTCAGCGTGTATCGGCAGGCCGTAAACAGAAAACAGACTGCCAGGCATTTAATTATTGAGGACATTGATTGACGAAGTGATTTATTTTCTAAACGCTGCTATTGAGAAACAAAGTTTCTGCTATTGGTGTTGTTTGTTAGGGGAGGCCTTAGAACATTTTGCAACCTTCAAAACACTGTAAAAATAATAATTTTAAAGACAACCAGAGTAAAAGTGCCAAACGAAAAGGAAGACATGCCTGCTTCTGGACGAGCTCAATCATGGATCTCCAGAGAAAATCCGTCTCATCTGCGGCCCAGACCCGGCAGGACCGGAGCCCAGAGAGTGTTCAGCTGTGCCCCACAATCATCAATAACCAGAGGCTTCGCTGGCATTCCCATGTGCAGCGGGATGCTCTTACACTTCTGGAATGCTGCGGAGAAATCCTGCTGTCAATCACTTCACAGACACGCCCTTCAACTGGAGAGAAGAAAAAAACTGGCAGGTTCTTCATGCATGCTCCAGTTTAGCTTTGGTTTGTTCCATTGCATCTTTATTTAGCGAGTGCACTCACACAGAAACACATTATACATGCATATTTAAAGTGGAGTTATTCTCTTAAAAAGGTATATTAAGACAATAGCAATCGCTTTTGTCAGCATGCAAACTACTCACGAGAATCTCACCACCAATAACAAATACAAATGTCCCTCTTATAACACAAAAACATAATGAAATAGTACTTTGCAATATAATTGCATCACAATATGTCAATTTGCAAAGCAACTCAATGCACTCATATTAACACTCTTGTGAAAATTCATAATCAGAAATGTTCTGAGAAACAGCAGCTACGGGGTTTCCAGCTCCAACACTGAGACTAATCAACCCACGCTGTAGACTGATGTGCTAGAGCATAATTGCTCTGACAAATATAATACGTTTTGTGGCATATCTACACGACACCACAAACATTATATTTAGAACATTAATGTGAAGTTTTAACTGTTTCTTTTCACTGGCTTACCCACAAAATATGTATTAGGAGAATATATCAAACAATGCATGCAGATCTCAGGTTACGTGAGTACAGAGCCACCTACTAGTGAATAACTGCACTGCAATAACATCCATTAAAGTCACCATGAAATCAAAATTTTATGGAATATTGCAGTTTATGATCTGTGCACATCATTGTTTTATATTCATAATCTTGCATCAAAAAAGCCCCCAAAAGAGCTAAAAGCAATGAATAATGACTTTTTTTGTTTGTTCACTTACAGCTGGTCGTAAGGCTTCAACAGCCGTTTGGGTGCTTTTAGAGATTTTTGTAGCTTGACAAAAAGTTTTTTTTTGTTTTATGGAAATGAGCAGCTCATTTGGAAGAAAGCAAGCCATATGAGTTTGATAAGTGATGACAGAATGATCATTTTTGAGTGAATTATAAAGCTCAACAGTTGGTCCGGGAAGTAAAAACTCTCCATGGGGATATTGATTTTAAATTATAACTTATAAACCTTTAAAAACTGAGCTGTTTTTAGCTCTGAGATTTGGATATGCTTCTGTTGAAGCCATCTGTTAAGAACAGAGTTCCTGGTGGAAAAACTACATTACCCATGATGCTGTACAGAATTCCACCAATCAGAGTGTTTATCAGTGACTGAGTTCTGTGCAGAAATCGAGTTTCAGTGATGAGATCCTGCATTCATGAGCTCAACATGTCTGTGATCGACTACAATGCTCATCACTGCAACCTTTCAAAGTTGTTAGCCAATCACAGCAGTGGGCGTTTACACTGAAGTCTCACAGCGGCCAATCACAGCAGTGGGCGTTTACACTGAAGTCTCACAGCGGCCAATCACAGCAGTGGGCGTTTGCACTGAAGTCTCACAGCAGCCAATCACAGCAGTGGGCGTTTACACTGAAGTCTCACAGCAGCCAATCACAGCAGTGGGTGTTTACACTGAAGTCTCACAGCAGCCAATCACAGCAGTGGCGTTTACACTGAAGTCTCACAGCGGCCAATCACAGCAGTGGGCGTTTACACTGAAGTCTCACAGCGGCCAATCACAGCAGTGGGCGTTTACACTGAAGTCTCACAGCAGCCAATCACAGCAGTGGGCGTTTACACTGAAGTCTCACAGCAGCCAATCACAGCAGTGGGTGTTTACACTGAAGTCTCACAGCAGCCAATCACAGCAGTGGGCGTTTACACTGAAGTCTCACAGCAGACACGCCCCGTCAAACAGAGCTTTCAAATCAGGGGCTAAAATCAGGGTAGGAAAAATGGCTTTTATTTCAAAATTATGACCATTTTTGATGTAAAAATCATACATTATAAGTGCACCACAGGACAATGCCGTTCATGACCCCTTTAAATATTTTTTGCAGTAAACTCAAAATATATTGTTCTTATAGATATAATCAACAGCTAAATTAATAGTTTTATATTTCATAATTTTTACTTCGAATGTCTTTGCAATGCTCCATGGGATTGTAGTTCTCTGCCTTACTAAAGCCATCTTGTGTCTTTTTGTCTGATTTTCAAATACTTTTTTAATACTGCTTTAAATCAAAGCTTGTAATGTTATGATTCTTCTTGTAGCTGGTTGGTTTGGTTCATGGCCTATAACGCTTTTTTTTTTTTTATATCCCTATGGGGAAAATGAAAGGAGAAAATACTTCCGGAACCAGCGCTGCTGCTGAATAAGTGGGCGGCACTAATGCACTCTATTGTTTTAGATGACAGATGTGCTGGAAATGATGCGTTAGATAAATCAGGGCTTCCAGCAAGGCCACAATGAGCACGTGGACATGAGAACTTGCAGTGAAACCTGCTCAAGCATCTGTGAGGGGTTTGCTGCTCATTCTGGGTTTGAAATGAGAGTTTTAGTGTTGCTCGCCCTGAAGCAGCCGCTGTGGAAGCGTCACATGGATTCAGCGTATGTGTGTGTGTCAGAGACGGGTGAAGGTAATGAGAGGCAGAGCTGTCTTGCGCTGTCATTCATACCCCTCCATGTGTATCGTAGCGCACACACTATTTCAAATTATTCTGCAGAGCTAGTCACTATTTTCCTCCCAACAGAATTAATGAGTTAAATTTAACCATGCATACCAGTTTAATCATTACCTGCAGCGTGTTCATGTGGAAGTCAGGTGCTCTGAAAGAGGATTATTCTACAGTGTCACATGGGTATCATTTATATTAGTGACAAAAGCGCTTCAAATGTTGTGTGTATTTTTTAATCAGGAGACTGAAGCTCCCGCGGCTCTCTTCTGGACAGATCGTCTGAGCATGCTCAGAAACGAGGTCCGGTTAACACACTGCATCATTCGGACGCTGGCCTGTTTGCTCTTTATTCAGGAGCGTTAAATCACAGCCCTCCACTTCACATTGTGAGAAATTATCACATTTTACTGGTTCCATTGTGCGTGCCTTTACTATACTTCAAAAGAATACATTTCAATGTGAACTAAATAAAGAAATAATATACACCGATCAGGCATAACATTATGACCACCTTCTTAATATTGTGTTGGTCCCCCTTTTGCTGGCAAAACAGCCCTGACCCGTCGAGGCATGGCCTCCACTAGACCCCTGAAGCTGTGCTGTGGGATCTGGCACCAAGATGTTAGCAGCAGATCCTTTAAGTCCTGTAAGTTGCGAGGTGGATCAGACTTGTTTGTTCAGCACATCCCACAGATGCTCGATTGGATTGAGATCTGGGGAATTTGGAGGCCAAGTCAACACCTCAAACTCGTTGTTGTGCTCCTCAAACCATTCCTGAAGCATTTGTGCTTTGTGTCAGGAGCATTATCCTGCTGGAAGAGCCACAGCCACCAAGGAATAGAGACACCAAACTGTTTCCATGAAAGACTGCACATGGTCTGTAACAATGCTTAGGTAGGTGGTACGTGTCAAAGGAACATCCACATGGATGGCAGGACCCAAGGTTTCCCAGCAGAACATTGCCCAAAGCATCACACTGGAGCCGTGATGAAGAGATCATCAGTGTTATTCACTTCACCTGTCATAATGTTATGCCTGATTGGTGTATTTAAGTGACGTGTGAACTGAATGTTAGGGTTAGAATAAGTTGACATGTAGTTGCAAAGTTACTTATAGTCAGTAGAATGTCTGATGCTGAAGCATCACAATAAAGTGTTAACTTTAAATGTGCTTTAAATTCAAACAGTAATGCTGTAGTTTTCTCATTGCCTTCAAACAGGCACTGATGTGGTACTTGTGAAGACTTCAGGCAGAACTCATGAACAAAGAAACCATGACTTTCATAGATTTCCAAGTACTCAAAATGAGCATTTTGGTAGATTTCTCTCTCTCTTTGATTTGCCCCTTGAACCCTTTTAAACCCAACGCCCCCCTTTACCCCATTATCAACATCCCTGGCTTTACGTGTCTCCGGGACCCTCGAGTGCTAATGACTCCTACAGCACATTATTGATGGATGTGTATTTATAAAGGAGACAGATAAGCGCTAGCAGAGGCTCGTAGCCGGACAGCTTCATTCAACACCCCGTCCAGCGGGCATGAAGGAGTGACAGCCGCAGCCTCGGGCGCAGGTGAGCTCAGCTTCTCCAGTCGCTCTAACGCATTACACAGCATGTGAGGAACTGTACGGGCCTGCGCTCCCCGCATTCCCACATGTCTGGCCCAGATCCAGACCCCCTTCCAAAATATTTGCCCTCAACTTTGGCTGGTTTATTTACTCTGGAGAAATATTTTCCCTGAACAACTCACAAGCTTAGTGTTTGGCAAATACACTCAGCACATGAAATATGGACAGAAGGCTCAGGCCAAACGACATGCATATATAGGCCATGAAGTCATACAGGAGCGCTCGGGCATTTTTGGACCATTTCTTAAGATATGTTTTTAAGAATGTTCCTAAACACAATTCTTAAATACATTCTCTTAAGAACGTCTTTTTAAAATGTTTTTTTTAAAGAAAATGACAGGCTTTGGTGTTACTGGATCTAACTGTATGGCAGGACTTGTTGAACACTCGCTGATCCAACACCTCGGCCGTCTTTATGCACTGCATGCCAGCAGATTACTATAATAATCGTAATAAGTGCACATATTATTCACTCAGTATTGTGTTTTAAATGCACTGTGTTTTAAGTCATTATTTTGTACTGAATGATGCCAAAAATTGAATCGCAATTAATCACATCTAACATAACAGTTTGTGTTTATATAATACAGTATATGTGTGTGTATGAAGTTATTTATATATATATATATATATATATATATATATATATATATATATATATATATATATGCATATGTGTGTGTGTGTTATAATCACGATTAATCAATTTGAGAGCACTAATATATAAAATTAAAAATGAGGTCCCTACTTGAGTCAATATCCAATCATTGTTTATTGATAATTGATGTACTCATGCACATTCCTATGGTAGTAGTAATATGTAGCTAGTGTATCTATATGTTTAATAATTTAAACAACCCAGTAAATCCATACATTTTTTTTTTACATAAGTTGGAGGTTATCCTAACTTTGAGAGTTTATTTACAAGGATTTTTAAAGAGGCCACTTTCTCAAAGTCTTGTTGTTGTTTTTTGGGCTCTACTAGAGCAGGTTTTCCTGCTTGAATGTTGATTATTTCCTCATATTCTCCATTGTTGCGGCTCCTCTCTTCCCAGTCTGTCAGTAACGCTTTGTTTCTATGAAGCCCCGCCTTCTGAAAAGCACACTGTGCTCTGATTGGTCAGCTGGAGCGGTGTGTTGTGATTGGTGTTTGGGAAATGCGTATTAATTATTATAATGAGGAAGATTGTGACGTGTTAGACTTCAATGGAGGCGTTCCAGGCGTTCAGGAACACTGACACTGATATAGAGAAGAACTCAAGCTCAAATAGCAACATTACACACTAAAGACACAAAAAACAAGAATAGGTGCTCTTTAAGAACATATTTTTCAGGAATTTGCCTTTTTAATTCTAGCGGTGTGGGAGGAATCCTGCGCTCCCTCACATATGCCGTGCAGTTCTGTGGAGATGGAAGCGCTTTGGGAAGATAAATCCATCAAACTGCGCATGAGGTCATCAATCCGACGTTTCCGCTTGCTTTGATGAGTGGAGACGGGCTTAGCCAAACACTGGCTCTCTTGGCGCGCTGGGGGTCTGAGTGGACGTGGGGCCGCGCTTGGGCTGGTGCCACGAGAGAGACGGGCATATTAGAGGAGCCCAGAGCACAGAGGGCTTTTGTCTGTCACGGCACAGCGGGATCGCTTGGGTTTCCTAGCTTTCATTTCATGACCCAACTGAGGCCGGCGTTGTGTGTGACTTAGAATGGAAAGAGAGCGTTTCACATTAGTGGACGGCAGCCGAGATATGACATGAACATTTATTTCATGAATGCATTGTAATATTGGTTGGGTAAGAATATGAATGTCATGGAAACAGGACAGCAAACAATTGTTACACGTATTGAACTTTTGCAATAATAGACTTCTCAACTGCTTAGACACTATAATTTGTTCCATTAGCCAAATATTCAATTTTCCAAAAGAAACACCATTTTCCACAAGCATCTGTTAAGCCTTTGTTTCCAATCTCTGGCCTGTCCAGGACTGCAGTAGTTCTGTCTGAAGGTGAGCAGGAAGACCTTCTCCAGCGAGTGATGCTGAATACTGGAACATGACCTGTGATGTGGAGGAGATTCAGAATAAAAGTCACTTCACATTATTCATACAAACTGCTGTTTCTGTGTCCAGATGAATATTGTGTCTTTTTACAGCCATGCATACAGTACAGGGCTGCGTTTCCCAAAAGCATTGTAAGCCTAAATTGATCGTAGAACGATTTTAGCAATCCTATAAGATCATTACAAGTCACACGATTTGCGACATGGATCTATAAAACATGGGTATGACATGCATGTAGACTGTAGTCTACGATGCAATACACTCTAAAAAATGCTGGGTTAAAAACAACCCAAGTTGGGTTGAAAATGGACTAACCTTGGGTTGTGTTAACCCAGTAAATGGGTTGTTTTAACCCAGCGGTTGGGTTAAATGTTTGCTTAAAACAACCCAAATCGCTGGGCTGGTCCATTTTCAACCCAACTTCGGTTGTTTTTAACCCAGCATTTTTTAGAGTGCATGTATAGAAGAATAAAACGTCATCAGTCGTCATGGTGGTAAACAAACAGAGCAAGATGAATCGCACTTTGGCAGTTGTAGTTTTTATGTGTGCTGAAAAAAAGAGGATGCAGCAAAAGAGGAAGGGAAAAGTTTTAGCGCCATGTCACGTTGATTGTAGGCTATCTTTGGTCTCAAGCCTGCGACAACAGCCATCTTTGAACCTCTCTCACTGTACAACATAGGACCACCGATTAGGAGCCACCATCACAGAAATCACCACAATCTTTTGTCTGGGACAGCCGAAAATCGTACATGGTATCCCGGGCTTTAGGCTTACAATGTTTTTAGGAAACTGAAGTTGCCCTGAACATTTCCATCGTCCATTCACTTCCAAGCTTATAATTAGAGTAAGTGGTGAAGATACTTTTCCTCAAATAGCTCTCCATTTACCCATAATGGTAAGGACAAAAATGTAATAGCATATTTAAGAACTGTTCAAAAAGTAATGGTGTTCTAACCTGGATACGCTGCCAAACTAATTTCCTTACTTGTTTTATATGTAAACATTCTTAAAATGTAATATACAAAATTAAGTTAGTTCATTAATGCTTGAAAAATACAGTATAAACAAATTGTTAATTTTCCTTGTAGTTCCCCCTTTAGTCCCCATATTGTTCCCTTATACCTACACGTATGTACTTTATAGTTACACTATAATTACCGAAAGTTACGCTGTAAATTTGTTTTACTTACACAGTACTTTCCGGGCTGTAATCTAAAGTGTTACCCAATTTTTTTGTACTCACTGTAAGACTTCACACATGCATGTCATGTTTGGTCACGCTTTCATGTCTTTTATTTTGAAAATTGTCTTGGTGTTGTTTCCTGGTTTGTCATGTGACTCCCTTGCCCCTCATGTGATCCTTAGACCTCCTGATTGGTTCACTGTTTGATTGTTCACAGGTGTTTCTTGTTAGTCATTCGTCCTTGTGTATAAATAGCCCTCTTGTTACCGTTTGTCTCTTGTCTAGCTTTGTTCATGTAACTGCTGTTGGTTAATGTTCAAGTTTAGGTCATGGGTCAAATCTTTGTTTGTTGCAATGAACTGCACATGGGTTATTCATACTCACCTACAGTGGACTTACGGAGCATGTTTTTTTGCAAACTTTATATTTGGATTAAGAAATATAAGGTTAAAACGTGAAAATCTCCCAATGACTCAGATTTAACCAACAATGTTTGCATGTTGAATTTCAATTGGTCTTCGCTTTGTACGTCTGTTTGAATGCTGAGTTGTGATTGGTCTTGTACACTGCAAAGATGATGTCATGGTGGATTTCATGCACTGCCTACAAAACACAAGACACATGTTGAGTACTGTGACAATGGCAAAGCCTTTCATCTAAAGACTAAAACCTAACCCTGTACCCAGCAAACAATAGCCGTCATTTCCCCATCTCGGCTAACTCTAGACCTGATACAGTCCGGCTATGAGTAACCCACCTCTAGCCAAAATAACCTTGAATTTGGTTGCATGTCGTTTTTGCCCAAATAACTTGCGAGATGTTTGATAGCAAAGTCAACAGTGATTACAAGGGGTTTGGTTTCATTTCTTTGATATGTTCTGTGCATTGATGACTAGTCTATTCTTTTTTTTTATAAAATTTTCACTGACAGCCCAAATAGACATGGGCTGTGTTTGGATGCTATTAGATGTCTTTTAAACTCAAAATTGCTTGCTGGGTACCCTCTTTGCATGCACTGCTATTTACAAATGCAGGTCTATAAAATTGTAAAGCTGTGTTTGCCTCAGTATGGTCTCATGTCCACTTCCATAGGCTTCCAGATATTTGTGTTGACACGAGATCAAGAGCATCCGTGTCTCCCTGCGGCAGAAAACATTTCCTTTTGAGCAGTAACTGAGAGGTCAGTCACAGCACCTGTGTTCATGCCGTGGCTGGACATCACGTGATCAGACACACATCCGGGCTTCTTGGGTCATCCTTAACCAGTCGACACCTTCTCCTGACCTCCCATTAACCCACACCACAGGAGAGCCATTTCCACACAAGTTCACGTCGCAAATACAAAGAAGGCAACAAATTGTGCAAGAGCGAGTATGTGTTGTGAGAAGGAAAAACTGAGGAATGATTTGCGAGAACAGTGAAGTTGATGATGCCACTCGGCGGAGAGAGCGATACCATATGTTGGGTCACGTGTGTATCTGGTAAATGTTATTACGAGGCAATGGCTCACGTCTTCGCTAAGGCCCTCGGAGGAACATAATGTGGAACAGAAGGCCAGTGGTTCAGTCATTGTCCGCTGAATTAACCCCAATCAGTTTGGGGAGCATCCTGACTTTAGGAGGAGTAATGGTGATGCGAAACGTGGAGCGCTGGAGAACGAAAATTCTTGAGCTCCTTCAGTGATTCGATCATCTTGATCATCATGTCTGGAGTCAGATGAATGCTTGAGGAATAATTTTCTCCCTCATTTCTTAAAGGGGTCATAACACACACAGTTTCTGCCAGTCTCATGTTAATCTTGAGTATCTATAGAGTAGTGTTGATCCTTCATATCTCCCAAGAGTCTTTAGTTTTATCAGATTTATAAAAGACAGATACACTGGACCGATTCTTTCTGAAAACAGCCGAGCTCGTGGAGATGTGCAGTGGGTGGAGCTAAAGAGTCATAAGCACACACTATACATTGGTGTTGTTCACATTAAATGCACTTACGCACCGATTACTGAATGGGCGCACTCTTGCTCTCGCTCTGGTTGACGTGTGTGTGTGTGTGTGTGTGTGTGTGCGTGCTCACCCGAGAAAAGTGCCCATATAAGGAATTCCACCCTTTATGACATCATACAGGGCCATACTAAAAAAAAAAAAAACTTTCATAAACTTGTTTGAATCCTGAAGGAGTGTATTTGGCACAGAAATACTCCATCATACGTCCAACTCGGTTTTTGAAATGTTGTTCATGTTTATCATGAGAATCAGCTCTTGAACAGTGTCAATAAGGCAGAATGCATGAAATAGCACCCCCCCACCCCCCCTGAAATAAATGCTTTCCCCCTGACACGCACAAACCTGAAATCTGTCATCAGCTCTATATCAATAGTGCATTGCCATTTAAAGCAGTATCTGATTGTATTTTTTAAGGCTGTTCCCAACATCTCAACAATCAAGACTGCTTTTTCCCAATGTCTTATCGGAATTACCATGTCAGGAAATAGAGGCCTCATGTTACAAGTCGACTTCATTCTCTCCGCAGTAAATATTCAAGTGTTGAACCCTGCAAATCTGCATGAAGCATGTTATTAATCAGAAGCCCGAGGCTCCTGTGTCTCTCAAACAGCACGTCTGTTCGATCTCTGCGGTTCCGTCCCCCGAACGTCAGTGGCGATGACAGGTAGACAGTCCTGAGAAGTCAAAGTGCCGCTGTCAGTTTTCTGATGAATATGCCCGTTCGGTTTTAGCAGCATGCATATTCATCAGGCTACTGGGCCACCGGGTGATTTCATTCCTAATTGTGTCCTCCTCTCAAGCCCTCCGAAGACCCCTGTGGCATCATGGGAGAGATGAGGGGATGTCAAAGTGGATGCCAGTGCTTGTCAGGGCTGCTCGTATGGCTCAAACAGCACAACTTTATTCCAGAACCCTCAGGGAATTTCTTAGCCAGATCCCGTTTCCGTCGTGGCCTTGATTGAACCGTGGAATTTCGGTGGAGTGCGATCTTGTACCTGTGTCAAGTTGTCCCACATCAAGTAGAGTTAGCTTTCGCTTGATAACTTTCCCTCGCTGAATCAGGAGCACTTCCTAACGACGTCTCCCCTCGTTATCCTCATCCCCTTATCAACAATAACAGCACTTTTATGAGGTGATCATTCATCTTTCCCCGTTTGCCCTCATGCGAGAGGCCACGCTTGAGCACGCATCAGCGCTGACACCCCAGTATCCGCTCTTTGCCCAGTGGGGTGTGAAAGACCAGGGCCGACCTCACTTCCTGTGGCAGAACACATACACTTCCCCTCAACCCAAGCGGAAAAACTCACGAGGAACAGTATGGAATTCTGTTTCCTGCCGACTGTAATGACTCTCATAATTTGCCTCTTTTTGCACTATTGCTGTTTTATTTATAGCCAGCGGTCATCCGATTCTTAGACGCTCCCCTATACACAAATGTGTCATTTTTCGACTGAGGCATCTTAGCATCACGTTTCATGTTCTCAGGTCAGGTATATTGCAGAAATAAAGCCAGAACCAAACCTGTATAGTTCACTGGGTCACCTGATATCCAGAGCCTCCTTCTGTTGCACTGTGACCGTCCAGTGTCATCCATCCACTTCTCCAACTCAACCTGAGATTAACCACAGCGCTCAGCCGTGGGATTGTTTAACATGAGATAAGATTCAACACAGCCTTCTTTTTCCACATCTCGGTCTTTCTTTAGCAGCGCTGCAGCCTCCCAGAGGGAAGTGTGTATTGCTCAGACCGTCTCTTCCATAGTTCCTGAAACATGCAGTAAAAGAATAGATAATTTGATCATCCGTTTGATAAGATGTTCAAATTCATATTAGCGCTTCCATGACTACTCATTTTAACAATATGCTCAGATGGTGCAGGTGAGAAACAACAGCTCTTAAGTCAAGTATCTGGTCAACATGTTTGTTTGTTTGTGTGTTCCCAGAGCGTTATATGAACCCTCCAAATGAACTCTCAGAAGTCAATGATAAGCATGAGGAACCAAACACACTCCAGTTTAACCTTCCAATACAGTGTTTTCCCTGCATCTGAAGCCCCCCAAACAACACTGCACTTGTGTGCTGTGTGTGTGTGTGTGTGTGTGTGTGTCTTCTTGAACAGGATTGAGAAGCACTGTTTTAATACATTTTAGGGGTGTAATGGTACACAGAAGTCACGGTTCAGTTTTGGGTTCCCGGTTTGATACGAGCTCGGTACAAAAGGAAAAAGCAACAATTCCCCAATGCTAGGTTTCTTTTTTCATTTTGAACAGACCATAGTGCAAATTACTGTTTGTTCCACCTATAAAATGATTTAGTCTCATTATAACAGAGCAAACAACTAAATACTCTGTTATTTATGCTCACACAGATAAGAGTAAGACATCATTGGAAACTGTAAAGGGTCTATTTGTATTTGTGTACACTCACAATAAAACAAATTGTGCTTTTGTAAAATAAATAAATCAAACAGGTCACAAAAATGTATGGAAACTCAGCGTATAGGCTACTAGCAAGCTCTTGTGTGCATCTGAACCAGAGATTGTCTTAATATAGGGAGATGAGAGGGTCTGTATCTCTAAGCATTGTTGAAAGAGTAACGGCTAACTTGGATCACATGTGGCACCTCAGCCTATCGTGTAATGGCAGTGACATCAGTGCCCGCCGTTCAAAGTTTTATGACAGTCCGGTACAGTTTACGTTAATCAGTTTCTTGTGGATTATAAATGTTCTATATTTGGCGTTATATTGCTAGTAAACGTACAGTAGGACTGATGTTTGTGGAATGTGCTTTACTAAGCAGAAAAAAGAATGCCAACATCTATATTTTCTCTATTTAAGAATACACTAAAAACTTAATTGTAATTTAATACAGTATGACTGTATTCATCATCTGACTGTATTCATCGTCTGAATGTGTTCATCATCTGACTGTATTCATCATCTGACTGTATTCATCATCTGACTGTATTCATCGTCTGACTGTATTCATCGTCTGACTATATTCATCGTCTGACTATATTCATCATCTGACTGTATTCACCATCTGACTGTATGCACCGTCTGACTATTCATCATCTGACTGTATTCATCGCCTGATTGTATTTATCGTCTGACTGTATTTATCGTCTGACTGAATACACCGTCTGACTGTATTCATTGTCTGACTATATTCATCATCTGACTGTATTCACCGCCTGACTCTATGCACCGCTGACTGTATTTATCGTCTAACTATATGCACCATCTGAATGTATTCATCGTCTGACTGTGTGCACCGTCTGACTGAATTCATCGTCTGATTGTGTGCACCGTCTGACTGAATGCACCGTCTGACTGTATTCATCGTCTGACTGTTCATCGTCTGACTGTATTCATCGTCTGACTGTATGGCCGTCTGACTATTCATCATCTGACTGTATTCATCACCTGATTATATTTATCGTCTGACTGTATTTATCGTCTGACTGAATACACTGTCTGACTGTATTCATTGTTTGACTATATTAATCATCTGACTATTCATCGTCTGACTGTATTCATCGCCTGACTGTATGCATCATCTGACTATGTGCACCGTCTGACTGAATGCACCGTCTGACAGTATTCATCGTCTGACTGTATTCATCATCTGACTGTTTATCATCTGACTGTATGCACGTCTGACTGTATTCATCATCTGACTGTATTCATCATCTGACTGTATTCATCGTCTGTCTGTATTTATCGTCTGACTGTTCATCATCTGACTGTATGCACGTATGACTGTATTCATCATCTGACTGTATTCATCGTCTGACTGTATTCACCGTCTGACTGTATTCATCGTCTGAATGTGTTCATCGTCTGACTGTATTCACCGTCTGACTGTATTCATCGTCTGACTGTATTCATCGTCTGACTATATTCATCGTCTGACTATATTCATCATCTGACTGTATTCACCATCTGACTGTATGCACCGTCTGACTATTCATCATCTGACTGTATTCATCGCCTGATTGTATTTATCGTCTGACTGTATTTATCGTCTGACTGAATACACCGTCTGACTGTATTCATTGTCTGACTATATTCATCATCTGACTGTATTCACCGTCTGACTCTATGCACCGCTGACTGTATTTATCGTCTAACTATATGCACCATCTGAATGTATTCATCGTCTGACTGTGTGCACCGTCTGACTGAATTCATCGTCTGATTGTGTGCACCGTCTGACTGAATGCACCGTCTGACTGTATTCATCGTCTGACTGTGTTCATCGTCTGACTGTATTCATCGTCTGACTGTATGGCCGTCTGACTATTCATCATCTGACTGTATTCATCACCTGATTATATTTATCGTCTGACTGTATTTATCGTCTGACTGAATACACCGTCTGACTGTATTCATTGTTTGACTATATTAATCATCTGACTATTCATCGTCTGACTGTATTCATCGCCTGACTGTATGCATCATCTGACTATGTGCACCGTCTGACTGAATGCACCGTCTGACAGTATTCATCGTCTGACTGTATTCATCATCTGACTGTTTATCATCTGACTGTATGCACGTCTGACTGTATTCATCATCTGACTGTATTCATCATCTGACTGTATTCATCGTCTGTCTGTATTTATCGTCTGACTGTTCATCATCTGACTGTATGCACGTATGACTGTATTCATCATCTGACTGTATTCATCGTCTGACTGTATTCACCGTCTGACTGTATTCATCGTCTGAATGTGTTCATCGTCTGACTGTATTCACCGTCTGACTGTATTCATCGTCTGACTGTATTCACCGTCTGACTGTATTCATCGTCTGACTGTGTTCATCGTCTGAATGTGTTCATCGTCTGACTGTATTCACCGTCTGACTGTATTCATCGTCTGACTGTGTTCATCGTCTGAATGTGTTCATCGTCTGACTGTATTCATCGTCTGACTGTATTCATTGTCTGACTATATTCATCATCTGACTGCATTCATCGTCTGACTGTATGCATACATGAATACATGTACCGTTACACCCCTAATACATATATTTGGCTATTACAACAAACTTAAACACTTAGGTGGCAACTTGTTATTTTATTTATATGCAAAAGTATCTATGATTTTCATGTTAATGTCATTTTCTTTCAGTTAATGAGATGTTGAAGTGATCTTGTTTGTGATTTTTCTTTCCTACGGGCTGAACGACACCCTTCCTAAATACTTTCCCTCTGCCTTGAACATTTCGTGAAATGCATGTGACCTGCAGTCTGAGGTTAACTAATAATGCAGATATTTGAGAAACATGCTTCCCGAAATGAATTGTATTGAAAAATGTGTTTCCTGGTTTACTTGAGTCCTCCCAATTCAGTGCTATCCACTGCTGTCAAAAATACATCAGCCCGAAGTGCCACATGACCCTCGGAGACTGAGGATCCACCTGCAGCAGCTCAAACGAGCAGAAAGTCAAAAGTGAGGCGGTTTGGGTTGGAGGGCACATCCTCTGCAGCTGGAGTCTTCAGCATGGCTCGTACTCAAGGACTTCTCCCAGGATCGTGTCACGAGAGCAAGGACTCCAGCAACTAATGTCAGAGTTGTTTGCGAAATCACGGTCCAGCTCAAACATCTGTGGGCTTCAAATTAGTTTTGTTTGGCCATAAGACAGATCTAGAGTGAGTAAACCCTCGCCATTATATATGATGCCAAAACAAGGGTGTGTTTGCTGCCAGATTTGTACCTTAGACCGATGCTTTGATAATCAGAGCCAAGAATTGACAGACATGTTGCATGAAACTATTTCACAGTTCCATGTCAAAGTTGAGCTCCGTCAACCAAATCCTCAGTAATCTTAGCCGCCAGTCAGCTTCACCTGACAGACAGGAACTCTCCGACGAGCAGCGCGTTGACGTGTTTTCCTCCGCCAGCATGCTCGAGACGTTTATTTGTGTTGGTCTTTGTTCACATGGATGTGCAGCGCTGAAAGGATTTTGATTGCCTGTGAAAATATTTAGAGCACAGCAAATATTTATGACATCGTTCATGGTGCGGAAACAATACGTATACTTGAGAACATTCTCAGGTAATCAAGCGTTACAAAACAAACGGGTGCAGAGAGAGAAAGACAAGTAACTTTGGTGATGATCTCAAAGGAAATATGTCCTTATTTTCGGCTGTGTTGATGCGTCAGAGCAGGCATCTTAATATTATAACAATGGACGTTTAAACGTGGATGTGTGTGTTATGAGAAGAGTTGAGCTTAGGATGACCAGACTGAACTTTGTGTTTGTCCAAAGGCATTGTGGGAAAAACACTAGATACTCTTTGTCAGCACTTAAGGTCTATATCGCTGCGCCTCAGGATATCCCTTTCCTGACAGGAAGTATCGTGTCCCAATCTGTTATTTTAATGGCACAGATACCAGTGTGTGGGTGTTGGTGTGTGTATCTTTTTTTGGGGTTTGTTGTGAGGACACATAAACTGCATTTCACCAATTAAGTATCTCTGAATAATAATTTCATAACTGCATTGTTAGTACTTTTGATGGTTGCCAGGACATTGCTATGTGCATTGCAAAGGTGAGATTTGGGTGCACAAACCCGAATAAGTTAAGAAATGTAAAGTTTAAGTAAGCAGAACTTGCAGATTTGTATTTTATATTCATACATTTGAATTGCTCTGACCTTGAAATATTTGAGTAAGCTAACTGACACATTTAAATTAAATTTATCAAATATTTTTAGTAGTGGAAACTTGACTAGCTTTAATTAGCTAATTCAATAAATGCCACCTTGCTAATTGGTGACACAATGCTTTGATAGCATTAGCATAGCATAACCCTACAAACACCAACATAACAGAAACTCTTCTAAACTAACATAACAAAACATTAAACACTATTAAATCTCCACCTTAACATTAATCCTGCACAAAAATCTCACATCTGTGGAAAGTGAAGTATACCTGGGGCTTCAGTTGATCTACATTTAAGTTTTTTTGGGATTTTCTATACTCAATGAATAATCCTGACCCATGATGACTGAACGACACAACAGCGGCGTGCTTCCACAATTATTCATGTGTTTTGCTATGGTTTCTACAAGTGGAAACCGAGGATAGCGTGAATATTACGTTGTTTATAGGTGACAAGGGCAAGGGACAAGCCATCATCTAAAATTAGATTTTCTTTGGATTTACAAATCCTTGGGAACTTTTGGGATAATGTAAGTACACAACTGCAAGATATATATCACACTGTGCAAGTGATTTTTGGAAAACCAATTTTTGGTTATTTGTTTGAAGTAATTTGTTTAATTTGAGTTGGCTCTACTCAAACCAATTCATTATTTTGAGCGTTAGGGTTTACAGTGTGGTTGTTGGAGTGCTCCGTGTTATTTAGCATGATGGCATGCTTTTTGACACTATTAACAGTCACATTTTTTAATTGAAACTGCAAAGCTGAGTTTCTAAAACTGCCTGCTGTATGGGGCTTCATGTCTCCCAGGATTTTCTCAGGACGTCACATTTGGAGCAGGACTCAAAAGAGACCCTGAAACCTCCATCTGCCAGATCAATAGCAGGTCCATTTGGCGTATCCTAGCCGAAAGCCCTTGTGGAGCAGATGCTAATGATGTGATGATAACTCAACAGTGAGATTTTTAGATAATCGATATGCTGCTGTGCATTACGATTTTAATTCCCCGAGTATCCACACGACACCACCTTCATGCTTCACGCTGCGTCATCTTTGTTGCGTTTCCTCTCTTTAGCAGATTATGCATCACAACCACAGCGCTGAGGCTGTCCTTAATGATGCAAAATGTGACTTTATCATGCACGTTTCTTCATAATGCATGTCTTTTGGTTAGCCCTTGGATGATGCATAATGTGATGACTTCACTCCACTAATGGCGTCCCTGGAACTGAGTTGGTTGACTATAGGGAGATTTTAGCCTGGGTTTCCACCATTATGAGCTGTTGCAACAAACACCACTTAAGCTCAGACTTGTGCTTCCTAAACAAGTATTTAATGGCCTCATTAAAGATATATGAAGCTGGTAATCAATAGTAAACCTCTGGATTACAGCCTCATCTTCCACACAAAGGTGCAAATGGCTACATGATGTTTAACATTACGTAGGTTTGTAGACGTTACACAACTGAACAGAGACAACCAAGTGAGCCTTCATCAATTACTCCGAAGATAAACTTTCATTAGAGAACTAATAAGATCATTGGATCTGTCTTACAGTCGTTTTGCTAATGAGGATTCAAATCATTTGTTGGTTCATGGTTTTATTCTACAGCACAGGAATTACAGGTTTAAAATTACGGTCTGTAAAAGTGATTCAGTTTGGCTCACCAAACATAGCCCAGGCTTCTGTAGCTATTAAATGCTTTATGTTGTTATTAAATATCTTTTAGAAATCCATTTTTATCTCTCAAGATGATCAATGAATCACTATTAAAGAGTCCATCAAGCTGTCGGACGGCAGGGGATGCTCCCTGTAAACACTCGGCTCTCACTTCTGAATAATACAGGCTGTTTTATCCTTCACCAAGTATAACTCTGAACTCAAGGCACAACAGAATATTGTGGTAATGTTGTATCTGAAGAGACTATGGGAGCTAAGGAGTTGATCCTTATTATTGTGGAACAAGTTTCTGTGTTCAACACCATCACGACCGGTCAAAATTCTCCAAAAATAGATTCCAAACTACATATAATAAATCACAAGGCCAGGAGAGTCTATGAGTGGCTCCTGTTGAAGACATGTCGACATGCTACCTGTCAGGGTTGGGTGTAGTGATGCTCGGTTCTTGAACGAATCGTTCTTTTGAGCCGGTTCTCAGGAAGTGAGCCGGTTCATTAATCAAACTGAACCGAACTTTAGTTCCGGGTTGATGATGCAAGACGCAAAAGCCGAAGTAGCACGTCCGACTCAAAAAGAACCGAAAGAGCCGGTTCAACCATCTGACGAAGTTTGCCGAGGATCACCGAGGATTCTGATGAGTGAGTTGGCGACGCAAGTCTGAGGGACGTCCTGGAAATATGCTTATTATGACTACTGTTATTAAATAACATTTTATTAAAACCTGCAAAACCTACAGTAAATACATTTTACTATAGTTTATTGTGCATGCAGATTATATTTTTAGTTGTTCAGTGAACTGTATAAGTTTATAAGACTGGTTTATGCTTTCTAGGCTACTTTAGACATGTAACATACCCGCATGTATGCATGTCTAGGCTACTCAATACTGGTCAGTCGTATCCGACATAAAGGATCCGCGAATGAAACTGTGGCCACAAACACCATTAACTTAAGGGGATTTGCACAGATAGACATCACATTAACATTGATATTATTGTTGTGTAGAAGAGTGAGTGAGGAATGGGGAGTGGGGGGTAAAAGATGTTACATTACTAAATACCCTTTAAAATAACATTTAACAGCTCCCAAAGGACATATTCTAATGACAAGATCTTTCTTTTCACTACCTTTTTGTTTGTTTTTCCCCCTTTTTCCCTTTCTCATCTTCCATTATATTGCTGTTTGTCTATAGTGTTTTGTTGTTATTTCTCAATATGTGGATTTTGTACAATTTCTGTATGTATTTCATGAATTATTAACAACAACAAAAAACCTTAAGTGAATGAAAGGCAATAATCAGCAAAATGCACTCACGCGAACAACTCGATTGTTTCATCGACACAGATTACTTTATTTGAATGTTTCCTTGATATAACATGACACTGAGGAATGCATAAAAAAAGCATAAAAGAAACGCACAGTGACATCATTGCATGATGACGTCAGGTTCATTGAGCCGAACTGTCTGGAAAGAACCGGTTCGCGGAAATGATTCAGACTTTGCATCACTAGTTGGGTGAAGGGACGAGGTGAGGACTCAATATGCAGAAATAATGGGGTTTATTAATAAAAATAAAACTTTACTAGTTACTTGAAAAGTAATCTGATTACATAACTCGAGACACTTGTGATGCGTTACTTTACTAGTTACTTGAAAAAGTAATCTGATTACATAACTCCAGTTATTTCTAATGCTTAAGAATGCTCCACACACTCATGTGGACAGAGAAGTATACGGCCTGAGCTCACAATGACAAGACAAGAGCAGTATCAGACTGGCCTTGATGAGCCGGTTCAGGAGTGTTTGATCAGGGTTGGAGCCGAACTCTACAGGACCTCGAGGTCCAGAGTGGAGAAACCCCGGCTTAGGAGTGTCATTATCTGTGAGCGGCGGTGATGTGTGTCACAGGTGGAGCTCATGAGTGATTGTGGTGTGATGGTGGATGTGCTGAGCTCGAGGTCAGGCCTGCGCGGCTGCTCCAGAGGCCCCGGCTGATTACCGTACTGGGACCTGGACGCATAGCGTTTTCATTAGGGAGAGGTCCAAGATCATACAGGAAAGTTCCGGACCATTAATACATTTGAAACGGCAAATGAGGGCTGGGGGAAGGGGGGTATTTTGAAAGAGGAGAACCCTGAGGAACAGCCAGTGAATAAATACCCAAATCATCTTAACCCAGTTTTTTTCTTCTCCAGGATCTGCAGCCAATTTTCCTACAATTTACCGTAAATTGTTTGTGAAATCCTCCTCGATCCTATACCAGCTGGAGAGCGCACACGTGTCACACTGTACCGGGATTAATAAACAAGCATGCAAACCAACAGCAAACACATACATAAACAGTGTGATGTGTTACAGATGTGTTGTTCATGTGTTTGTTACCAAAAATCTCGGCCACTTGACATGAAAAAGAAAAAAAAAATCGTCAGGTCAGTTTCACAAGTTGTTAATATTTCATCTTGCATAGTTGTATAATGACTTGTATTGATTTCTCATTTCTTATTTATGGCGTCTGGTGCCACAGTAAAATGCTAATCAGATCGCTGTTTTCCCTGAGACGTGGTGTTTCTGTTACAGTGATGTGAATGTCACCTGTGTTATTTGTGTGTGTGGATCTCTTCACCACAGGTAAACACACTGTTGTCTTTTTTAATCTTTATGAATCCGTGTGAGGTGAAGGAAATCACATCAGTTCAGAACTTTTGAAGTATGATTTGGTCAGCGATTCATAACGCTTGTGTGTGATAGATTTGATCTCACGTGAGAGAGATGGTGAGATGGTTCTCTTGTGTTTTTTTGTTTACACATTCATTTTATTTCTATGACATTATCAGATGCTGTCCCGTTTTCAATCTCACTCCTCCATTTTAATGTGAGTGTGTGTATGAGTGTGTGTGTGTGTGTGTGTGTGTGTGTGTATGTGTCAGTGTGTGTGTCTGTGTGTGTGTGTGTGTGTGTGTATGTGCGTGTGTCTGAGTGTATGTGTGTGTGTGTATGTCTGTCTGTCTGTGTGTGTGTGTCTGTGTGTGTGTGTGTGTGTGTGTGTCTGAGTGTATGTGTGTGTCTGTCTGTCTGTGTGTGTGTGAGTGTCTCAGTGAGTGTGTGTGTATAAGTGTGTCTGTGTATGTCTGAGTGTGTGTGTGTGTGTCTGTGTGTGTGTGTGTGTGTGAGTGTGTGTGTCTCTGTGTGTGTGTGTGTGTGAGTGTGTGTGTGTCTGAGTGAGTGTGTGTGTGTCTGTCTGTCTGTGTGTGTATGTCTGTGTGTGTGTGTGTGTGTGTGTGTGTGTGTGTGTGTGTATAAGTGTGTCTGTGTATGTCTGAGTGTGTGTGTGTGTCTGTCTGTCTGTGTCTGTGTGTGTGTGTGTGTGTGTGTGTGTGTGTGTCTGTGTGTCTCAGTGAGTGTGTGTGTGTATGAGTGTGTGTGTGTGTGTGTGTCTGTGTGTGTGTGTGTGTGTGTGTGCATCTGTGTGTGTGTGTGTGTGCATGTGTGTGTGTGTGTGTGTGTGTGTGTGTGTGTGTGTATGTGTGTGTGTGTGTCTCAGTGAGTGTGTGTGTGTATGAGTGTGTGTGTGTCTGTGTGTCTCAGTGAGTGTGTATGTGTATGAGTGTGTGTGTGTGTGCGTGTGTCTGAGTATATGTGTGTGTGTCTGTGTGTGTGTGTGTGTCTGTCTGTGTGTGTGTGTCTGTGTGTCTCAGTGAGTGTGTGTGTGTATGTGTGTGTGCGTGTGTCTGAGTGTATGTGTGTGTGTCTGTGTGTGTGTGTGTGTCTGTCTGTGTGTGTGTGTGTCTGTCTGTGTGTGTGTGTGTGTGTGTGCGCGTCTATGTGTGCGTGTGTCTGAGTGTGTATGTGTGTGTCTGTGTGTGTGTGTGTCTCGGTGTCTGAGTGTGTATGTGTGTGTGTGTGTGTGTGTGTGTGTGTGTTAGACTCAGAGAGGTTGTATTACCACGACTGAAGCAAGAGAATGAAATTCACTCATGCCGCTCACGTGGCTTTAATTTATCACATATGACTTGTACTAAAAAAGCATTTAATGTAATCTGATCACCAGATTCAATGCAGGATTTATGAGCTATACGATACAAACCTGAGAGACGAGTGACTAAATCTGAACTCGCTGCTAACTTCAACAATAACACCATATACATGAGCAGACGAGTCGATGAAGATCACACTGTGAGCGTGTGTTCATCTGCCTCAAAACAAGATCCGTTCATCAGCAAGTCTTGTGTTCAGAGAATGTAGTTTGAATGAAAGCTTTTAAACACATAAATGCCACAAAACTGAATGACAATTATTAAATGGATAATTCACCCCAAAAATGTAAATGTTTCTTGTGTTAAAGATTAAGAAACAAAACAAAGATTGTGATTAATTGCATAAATAAGATATAAACGGAGTCGTGCACAAGCTACATTTCTCACAGATGTCATTAATGCAATATTTTAAATGTGTCCCTTCAGATTCTCCCTGCGTTTCTCAGATGTTTTTCTGCACTCGCTGAAGGATGTGTATTCTTTATTGATATCTCAGTTGTAAATATAATTTCCCTATGCGTCTCCTCAGAGAACAAATCAGTTTATGCGAGCTGAATATTGCTTGTTTTTCCTGATCCATTATCATCAGCGCGAGTCCTGCGGGGCGTTTGGTTAACACATTAAACAGTCTTACAGGCGTTTGAAGGCAAGTGGAATAAAGCCTCATATTTTAGTGCTGACGGCCACGAAAAACCAATGACAGATTATTCCACGTCATTGCTCTACATGCCTTATGGCACCAGATGAAAAGGGCTTATTCACTTAATTCAGACAGAATTTCCATATTATTTTGATGTCTGTGCGCTGATGCAAACGCTCAGATGAACTTACACGGGTGCATCGGACCATACTCCACAATTACTCTTGTGCATCTCAGATTGTGTTTGTTGTGTATTTGGCTTCTCTCTCTGAGCCTGAGCCAGTGAACACTAACACTGATAAGTATAGGTTTAGTTTAAAGAGCACCTATTCTTATTTTTTGTTCCCTGTTCATCTGTCTTTAGTGTGTAATGTTGCTATTTGAGCTTGAGTTCTTCTCTATATCAGTGTCAGTGTTCCTGAACGCCTGAAACGCCTCCATTGAAGTCTAACATGTCACAATCTTCCTCA
>CM031959.1:19681347-19711347 GCA_018749465.1 Paracanthobrama guichenoti | reverse complement strand
CTTTAGATTTACTCTTGACTTAGTATAGCTACCATTGTTGTGTTTTGATGCTGAATGTTGAAGTGTGTGTGTGTGTGTGTGTGTGTGTGTGTGTGTGTGTGTGTGTGTGTGTGACTCAAGCATGATCAACTGCAAGATATTGTCACAAATATAGAAGGATTATATCAATGCGCCTTCATTCCTGACACTTTGGACCCTCTTCAGTTTGCCTATCGTCCCAATAGATCGACTGAAGATGCCATCTCTCATGTCCTCCACTCCTCCCTCACTCACATCGACAGCAAAAATTGGGAACTACGTAAGACTGCTATTTATTGACTATAGCTCAGCCTTTAACACCATAGTTCCCACCAAGCTAACCTCCAAACTCCTGGATCTCGGCCTGAATCCTTCTCTCTGCCACTGGATTGAGGACTTCCTCACTGGCAGGCCTCAGGTGGTGAGAATAGGCCAGTCCACCTCCACCTCCATCACCCTGAGTGTGGGAGCTCCACAGGGCTGTGTCCTGAGCCCCCTGCTCTACTCTCTACACGCATGACTGTTTGTCCACACACAGCTCCACCTCTATCATCAAATTTGCTGATGATACTGTTGTCCTGGGCCTCATTTCCAACAACAATGAGACGGCATACTTGGACGAGGTGGAGCATCTAACATCATGGTGCCAGGACAACTGTCTCTCTCTGAATGTTGGCAAGACCAAAGAAATGATTGTGGACTTCAGGAAGAGACAGCAACGGACATACTCCCTCATGATCAGCGGGTCACCAGTAGAGAGAGTGAGCAGCTTCAAGTACCTGGGAGTAAACATCTCCGAGGACCTGACCTGGACTGCTCA
Organism: Paracanthobrama guichenoti; assembly: GCA_018749465.1. NCBI lineage: Eukaryota > Metazoa > Chordata > Actinopteri > Cypriniformes > Gobionidae > Paracanthobrama > Paracanthobrama guichenoti. Next base: position 19,710,509 of record CM031959.1, on the reverse strand, counting down.
ACATTCAGACACAGGTGAAAAAAGCCAGGCAAAGACTGTACCACCTGCGCCAGCTGAGGAAATTCAGGGTTTCACCAGCTATCCTGAAAACTTTCTATTTAGGGCGATAGAAAGTGTTTTAACTCAGTGCATCACAGCGTGGTATGGGAACAGCACCAGTCATGACCGCAAAGCCCTGCAAAGAGTAGTGCGCTTATCCGAAAAAACATCTCAGGGTCAGCTCTCCCGTCTCTGCAGGACGCAACTACACCAAACGCTGCAAAGGTAGAGCTACCAAGATCATCAAGGACTCTAATCACCCTGCAAACCCTCATTTCACGCTGCTACCATCTGGTAAGCGCTTCAAGCCTGATGGCCAAAACTGAGAGACTCAGGAGGAGCTTCTTCCCCAGGCCATCAGACTCCTGAACTCAGTCACTTAACATCACGTGACTTCACGCCAGGATAAACATCGATACACTGACATTGCACTGCACTTTCTGTTCTCGTTGTTACTGTGTAACAACCTGTCATAAACCTGTTTGCACATTATACTCTTATACATTTGTTAACCACATATTTATAAGTCTACAGTTTACTCACTGCAAAGTCTACTTCAATTATTTTATTCCACTTTATCCTTATTTGTTACCTTTTTTTAATACTTGACTTGATTATTTATAATTCTACAGATATAGACTATATATATATATATATATATATATATATATATATATATATATATATATATATATATATATATATATATATATATATATATATATATATAGAGAGAGAGTACTTTTTTTATATCCTATTTCTATTATAATTTCTTCCTTGTGTTTTTAACTGTGAATTTGCACTGTCCATGGAGCGGACCTGTTTACATTTCACTGCCGGTTGTATATTCTGTATATAACTGTGTATGTGACAAATAAAACTCTTGAATCTTGAATCTCTTGAATCTCAACACAATTAAAGTTTTATAAGGTACTAGCTAATGACTACAGAAATTAGATCGCCCGTGCTCTCTGTTTAAGAGCCAATAGAAACTGAAACCAAATGGGTAGCACAATTTTGCATACAAAATCAGAGATGTTACAACACGCTCCTGTTGTGTTGTTTTCACCCTCTGGTGAGACTGCACAAATTGCTTAATATGTGCACAGACACTAACTAAAAACAAATATAGATTTCACGTGGCGTTTTCGCTCATAACTTCATGAAACGTGCACGGAAAATGGCACAGCATTATTTACAGCACATTCATGCGATTAAAATGCATTGCATTGATCACAAGATATTCCTCATGGAGGAACAATTTTAAAAGTGCCCATTAGAGGGCATTGAGGACTAAACAAAAAGGTTACCTTGGTTCCAAATGCCAAATGTAACTTTTGATTACTTTATGCTATCACCACAAAATACCACAGAACACATAACACATGTAGGGAAGCTTCACTAAAAAATAATTTTCCTTCTACCTTATTTCCTTCCTGAGTTATTGTGTGTCAAATAAGAAGAAATATGTAAAACTATAATAAAAATTATATATTTTCTAAACATTTAAAAGGTGTTCTATCAAATGATACCTACCTTTTGACTCTCCTTGCTATAGTTTTGGAGTTATGAGTCTTTATTTGTGTCACTCAGAAAGAAAGAAAGAAAGAAAAAAAAAAACTCTAAAAATGCCTTCAGGTTAAAGGGTTAAAAGCAGCCTATTTATTACTTCTCTTCCTTTGAAATCTAATAACTGTGAATTCTTGTTGCATCGCTGCATCAATAGGAAGATAATTACAATAATATAAATGAAGCTCCAAGAGCCCAACCAAAGGCAACACTGATCCCCATAATGGTGAGTTTGGCAACATTTTAGGAAAATCAACATCAGCTTATGTGATGTTCTCTCACATTCTTCAGTTGCATTGACAATTCAACATTCAAGATAACTTTGGGAAATGAGTGAATGCAACTAGAGAAAGATAACTGCAGATATGGAGGACATGAAAGAAAAAAAAAAAAGAAGTGGAGGACATGAGGGGAAAGTCTATTAAGAATTGCCCTGCCTCAAAAAACATTTTTGAGAAAATGGCACTGAAACCTACGGTAGCCCAGTAGTGCACAACACAACGGAATCAAGCCACAACACAACGAAATCAAGCCACAACACAACGAAATCAAGCCAAGCCACAACAAAATCAAGCCAAGCCACAACGAAATCAAGCCACAACACAACGAAATCAAGCCACAACACAACGAAATCAAGCCGAAACACAAGAAAAAAAAAGCCACAACACAAGAAAAAAAAGCCACAACACAACAGAATCAAGCCACAACACAACAAAATCAAGCCACAACACAACGAAATCAAGCCAAGCCACAACGAAATCAAGCCACAACACAACGAAATCAAGCCGAAACACAAGAAAAAAAAGCCACAACACAACAGAATCAAGCCACAACACAACAAAATCAAGCCACAACACAACGAAATCAAGCCAAGCCACAACGAAATCAAGCCACAACACAACGAAATCAAGCCACAACACAACAAAAAAGTTACATGCATTATAGTTGCATATTTATCCTCGAGAATGCTTTGACCCGCTACCACAGTGCATGATGCCTAAGGGAACGCCTGCCAATTCCACCATGTGGTTGAAACGTATAATTTGTAAGAATTAAAATTACTTTTAACATTTAAAAAAAGACATGTTAAAATTCCAAAGTTGTGTTGTGCATTACTGAGTCAGTATTACCAATACAATAAAGCTTTGGAATATGAACATGTCTGTTTTTAAATGTTAAAATTTGTTTAAAAATGTTTTAATTAATACAAATTATACGTTTCAACCACATGGTGGAATTGGCAGACGTTCCCTTAGGCGTCATGGTAGCGGGTCAAATCATTCTTGAGTATAAATATGCAGCTGTAATGCATGTAGGTGATTTTGAATTAATATTTCATGTCAATATATAATGGTTACATACTGTTAAAATTGGTATTGATATCTTTGTAAGATTGCCGAATCTATAGAACAGTGGCCAGGAAAAATAACTTTACCATGCTCAGAGTTCCCCCTAGTGGTCGGGAGCATTTCCATTGTGTTGTGGCTTTTTCGTTGTGTTGTGGCTTTTTCGTTGTGTTGTGGCTTGATTTCGTTGTGTTGTGAACTTGTGGTTGCTTTTTCAATTTCGTTGTGTTGTGCACTACTGGGCCACCGTACAAACAAATCAAATAGTCTTAACTTGGGTTTCTAGACTTTTACAATTAGGTTAAGACATTAAGTAAAGTTAACTAAAAAGTATAGTGCTGCCAAACAACATTTGCAAACATGTTCTACTTTTCTGTCTCTTAGTTGAATAGTTTTGGGTTGAGTTGAATTGCGTGGCACACGTGTGACGTGCAGTTCAGGACTGACCGGATATGACATTTCAACACTGAAGAAGCAGATCAGAGGGAGCAGATGAAGGAAAGCGCGACAGAGGAATCCCTTCTCCCTTTAATAATGCTGCATGCGATTCGTCTCCTCGCACTAATCGTGGCGTGGTCCATTAAGGGCCCTCTATGAACCCCTGCCATTAAAGCCGCAATCTGCAGTGTCAGCTCCTATATGTGCCTATGAGTGTAAGTCAAACCCCCCCAGAACGCCTTCGGAGCATCTCTGAGGCCACAATAACCATCATCAGTTAAAGCGGCGGATCCATTACACGTGCTGCAGCCCTGCATTACTACAATATCATCAATTCCCAGAGTGCCGCGGCCCATTCCACAGCCTATCAATTATTAATAAGCCACCTCACGGCTAATGTTTGCCCTGAATTATTTAAATGTATCTTCATGTATCAATAAACATGAATGTTAAACAAAGACTTGTGATGAAGACACTGAATAAGGGAAGTTTATGAGATGCGGCTTAACGGCCTCGCTGACTAATTGACACAATATGTCGGCTGTGCCTCGTAAAAGAGCGACGCTTCCAGAGGGAAAGGCCATGGAAAACTTCTTTAGCCCGCTGAGGATACGGATGTTGGGTCGCTGTCCATTTTTCTTAAGTGCTTTTAATCAGTTTTGTGCTGATGTAAATTCACCCGCCCCCGTACAGAGAAGGGAAATGAAAGTGGCTATGAGACGTTCGACCTGTTGAGAGAGGTAATGAACGCCAGCTCTGTTCGCTCCAACTATCCCACGCCAGCTTTTGACGGATGGGCAAAAACATTGGAAAGTCACGCTCGCCCCAGTTAAAACACACTGCAGGCCATTATGAATGACCCGCGCGAGTACAAACAACGCCGGCCTGCGGGTCCTGCCTCAAAGTCTGCACCATTTCCAGGCAGGAATTAGGGAATTCCCTGATCCCAGAGACGGTCAAGGCCTGCAGACAGACAGAGGAAATAATGGAGCGCCGCGTGAGTGCTGGAATGATGCTGGTAGTCGGAGCTGACAGAGTTATTTCTCAATACCAGCGGTGCAACAGACCTGTGACAGTAAAAACACACCACCGAGGTTCAGCGCAAAACAACTCCTGCGCAATCGCTCGCTTTGCTCTGTTTCCACACCGTAAAACATCAGGTGCGAAAACAACAAAAAAACTTTGTGGCAAATTTGATTTAATGTTGGTCTGTGATTTCAACAAACATAATAGCATAAGATCTTTACATGTTTTTAATTGTTGATCCAAGTATTTTCAGTTAAACTGAGCATCAATGTTACATTATAGTCTCATTTTCTCATTGTCTCTCATTTTCTCATTTCTCATTTAACATTAAATGAACTAAAACAAATAAATACTAATTTATAAAACATTATATTGCCATTTAAAAAAAAAAACGGATAAAATGACAAAAACAAAATTATTAACACTTCAACTAAAATTAAAGTGAAAACAGAAATACTATAATAGTGCAGATGATCAGGCATAACATTATGACCAGGTGAAGTGAGTAACACTGATGATCTCTTAATCACGGCTCCTGTTAGTGGGTGGGATATATTAGGCAGCAAGTGAACATTTTGTCCTCAGAGTTGATGTGTTAGAAGCAGGAAAAATGGGCAAGCGTAAGGATTTGAGCGAGTTTGACAAGGGCCAGATTGTGATGGCTAGACGACGTTCCCGGTCTGTAGCGGTCAGGAGCTATCAAAAGTGCTCCAAGGAAGGAACAGTGGTGAACCGGCCACAGGGTCATGGGCGGCCAAGGCTCATTGATGCACGTGAGGAGCGAAGGCTGGCCCGTGTGGTCTGATCAAACAGTCGAGCTACTGGAGCTCAAACTGCTCAAGAAGTTAATGCTGGTTCTGATAGAAAGCTGTCAGAATACACAGAGCATCTCAGTTTCTTTCTTGTGAAATGACACTCGTTGTGTATTGTGTGTGATGATTCTAGCGTTTGACTCTGAGGCCCAGACGTTGATAAGATGTTGCTATTTGCTTGAGTAATAGTTCTGATGTTAGGTGAGCAAAATGACAGGCCAATGACAGGTTGACATTGACGACAACAGATGGTCATATATTGTTGGTTTTAAGTTTGGTCTTCCAAATGTCTCATGCCAACATCATACTGACGTCAAACACCAACATTTAGTTGTGAGATGCTGAACGATGCTGAACGTCCACACAACATTATAACATCATTACACTTTCATATTTTGTTGATTTTAAGTTACGGTATTAAAGTCATCATGACAGAAGTTGCGCTGGTCTTTTCTCCTCTATTGTGCCGTATATCTGAGTGAAGCGCTTCCCGAACAAGAACAAATGTAGGGCGGGGCTTGATTGTGTCTGTGGGGAATTGATTGGATGGTTGTGGTTTGCTATTGGCTGATCTCATGTGACTGACAGGTGGCCCCGCCCTCGTCATCAGAGAAGAAGTTATTCTGACTCAAGATTATTAACACAATAATGATGTGCACTGATAAATACTGTAGTATTCCATAAAAAAATAAGAATTGTTCATTTTGATTTCATGGTGATTTTAAGTAACCAAAATGTAACATCTGTCTAATGTCAGATTACCCAATTTTCTTTTTTTTGTCTGTCCAGCGCTAGAATCATTCTGACGTGATGTTGACGTCCTACAGGCCTCGTAGGTGTTCGGTAAACGCTCAGAAACGCTCACTCCCGCTGAAGGAGTGTGACGCTCTTACAGTTAATTACGCTGCTGATGCCTTGCTCGTGGGCTGGTGGGTGTTTGCCAGGTCACAGACAAACAAACCCCGTTTCAATTATCCCCGTTTGTTAGGACAGTGGAGAGGCTATGACACCCTGAGTGTTCATACACAGAGTAAAGAGCCACGTGCATGACTTCACCTCCCCCAAAAGCACATCAGCTGTTTCGTCAGTAATGCTAGCCTGACAATACATGAAGAAGATTTCAGCAGAAACAGGCCTTAGCTCCGAGCTAATCGTGACGCTTTGATCAACTCCAGCTCAAAGCGTTGAATTACCATATTTATTCACACTGCAGCGCGCGGAACGGGTTAGTCGACTTACTGCGCACAACAAACAATTCGGACATTATTCTCTTTCATGTGTTGGTATTGAAGTAAAAGTTATGAGTATCACGCCTGGAGTGAAGAGACAGTGCTGTCTTCTGTAGAGCTGCTTTAGAGCTCAATCAAGTTTGTTTCATAATTGACCAATTTTGCAACATCGACACACAGAATTTAACTGAATTTTGATTTCATGGTGACTTTAAAAAAAGAACAGCCCAGCTGAGTCAAAAATGGATGAGAGTATTCCAAACAAATGGGGTTGTTTTAGATCCAGCACTGATATTCTTCATTCTCATCACATACATGTTGATGAATCTGGATCAAACTAATGTCCATCTGAATATAATCCATATTTCTATGTTTCATGTTTGCGTTTCATTGATGAATCTTGATTCCCACACAAACGCACGTTCAGTGAATGAGCTGAGAAACACTGAAGAGTTCAAACCAAACGACAAAAGCATCTGTGCGAACGTAAATCTTTTTCTTGGACAGAATCTGTCACTTCTCTGTCTTTTGCCAATTCACACGAAGCCTTGGGCTGTGCAGCTAAACACAATTTCCACTGAGAGAAAAGCAAATAAGAACATGCAAATCATAATTGAGTCTCGGCGTGTTTAATCATTAATGTCTGTGTGCCGGATTGTCTGATGGCTGTCTAATCTAACTGGTTGTTGTTGAGGACGTCTTCTCTAATTAGTTGTTTGGTTTGACCGGGTGAATCCTGCGCATATGCAAAATATTACACCGATGCTGTTATGAGGAGTTACTGAGTAACAGCAGCCAACTCATTGGGGAAAGAGCCAAATGTGTTTCTACAGGTCCTGCCTCTCATTTCCCAGATGAGAAAAACATGTTTTAAGAGTATTTTGCTAATGTTATTTCTCTGAACGCTCAGTCCAGTTTTTAAAATGCTCTCTTGGTTATGCAAACGTTAATGAACATTCCATCTTCAAATGTTATGGGAACGTTACTTTTGAATGTTCTCTGAACATCCCGAAACAAGAAGTACAAACCTGATTCCAAAAAAGTTGGGACACTGTACAAATTGTGAATAAAAAAGAATGCAATAATTTACAAATCTCATGAACTTATATTTTATTCACAATAGAATATAGATAACATATCAAATGTTGAAAGTGAGACATTTTGAAATGTCATGCCAAATATTGGCTCATTTTGGATTTCATGAGAGCTACACGTTCCAATAAAGTTGGGACAGGGAGCAATAAGAGGCCGGAAAAGTTAAATGTACATATAAGGAACACCTGGAGGACCAATCTGCAACTTATTAGGTCAATTGGCAACATGATTGGGTATAAAAAGAGCCTCTCAGAGCCATTCGCCGTTGCCGGCTAAAACTCTATAGGTCAAAAAAGAAGCCATATCTAAACATGATCCAGAAGCGCAGGCGTTTTCTCTGGGCCAAGGCTCATTTAAAATGGACTGTGGCAAAGTGGAAAACTGTTCTGTGGTCAGACCAATCAAAATTTGAAGTTCTTTTTGGAAAACTGGGATGCCATGTCATCCGGACTAAAGAGGACAAGGACAACCCAAGTTGTTGTCAGCGCTCAGTTCAGAAGCCTGCATCTCTGATGGGATGGGGTTCATGAGTGCGTGTGGCATGGGCAGCTTACACATCTGGAAAGGCACCATCAATGCTGAAAGGTATATCCAAGTTCTAGAACATCATATGCTCCCATCCAGACGTCGTCTCTTTCTGGGAAGACCTTGCATTTTCCAGCATGACAATGCCAGACCACATACTGCATCAATTACAACATCATGGCTGCGTAGAAGAAGGATCCGGGCACTGAAATGGCCAGCCTGCAGTCCAGATCTTTCACCCATAGAAAACATTTGGAGCATCATAAAGAGGAAGATGCCACAAAGAAGACCTCGTTCGTTCAGGACGCTCGTTCAGGAACCCCCGGTGAGGCGGGAAGTTAAGCGTTGGTCACCCCACTCAGAGACCGCGCTACAGGCAGCTCTGGACGATGTGGATTGGGACATGTTCCGGGCGAGTTCAGCTGATGTAAATGAGTTCACAGATGTGGCGCTTTGCTTCATCAACACGCTTACAGAGCAAGCCACGCAAACAATAACAATAACGTCCTTCTCAAATCAGAAACCGTGGGTGGACAATTCAATCCGCCCTGCAGTGAACACACGCACTGCCGCTTACAACGTCGGTCTCCTAACGGGGAATATGACTGAATACAGATCGTCCTGCTATGCTCTGCGGCGCACAGTTAAAGCTGCAAAACTCCGTTACAAAGACTGAGTGGAGTCTCATTTCCAACTCAACGACTCGCGGCGCATGTGGCAAGGTCTGAGGTCCATCTGCTCTTTTGGATCTAAATCCTCTGCAGAGGTGAGCGCTGATCCGTCGCTTGTGAATGAGTTAAACTCTTTCTACGCTCGCTTTGACTGTAACCGCGGCAACGCGACTCTGCCAAGTGGCGTGTCAGAGGAAATTACTCAGAGCAGCAACAATCACGTGATCTCTGTCTCGGAGGATGAAGTTCAGAGAGCACTCAAGCGTGTGGACGTCAGGAAAGCTGCCGGGCCGGATGGTATTTCAGGTCGTGTTCTGCGGTCCTGTGCTGATCAGCTCGCTGGGTTGTTTACATCTATCTTTAATGAGTCCCTCGCTACATCTCAAAAAATCCATCATCATCCCTGTCCCTAAGAACATTAAACCCTCTTGCCTAAATGACTACTGTCCAGTGGCTCTCATGTCTATAGTCATGAAGGTCTTTGAGAGACTCATTAAAAACACCATTTGCTCCTTCATTCCTGACACTTTGGACCCTCTTCAGTTTGCCTGTCGTCCCAATAGAGCGACTGAAGATGCCATCTCTCATGTCCTCCACTCCTCCCTCACTCACATCGACAGCAAAAGTGGGAACTACGTAAGGCTACTATTTATTGACTATAGCTCAGCCTTTAACACCATAGTTCCCATTAAGCTAACCTCCAAACTCCTGGATCTCGGCCTGAACCCTTCTCTCTGCCACTGGATTGAGGACTTCCTCACTGGCAGGCCTCAGGTGGTGAGAGTAGGCCAGTCCACCTCCACCTCCATCACCCTGAGTGTGGGAGCTCCACAGGGCTGTGTCCTGAGTCCCCTGCTCTACTCGCTCTACACGCATGACTGTTTGTCCACACACAGCTCCACCTCTATCATCAAATATGCTGATGATACTGTTGTCCTGGGCCTCATTTCCAACAACAATGTGACGGCATACTTGGACGAGGTGGAGCATCTAACATCATGGTGCCAGGACAACTGTCTCTCTCTGAATGTTGGCAAGACCAAAGAAATGATTGTGGACTTCAGGAAGAGACAGCAACGGACATACTCCCCCCTCATGATCAGCGGGTCACCAGTAGAGAGAGTGAGCAGCTTCAAGTACCTGGGTGTAAACATCTCTGAGGACCTGACCTGGACTGCTCACATTCAGACACAGGTGAAAAAAGCCAGGCAAAGACTGTACCACCTGCGCCAGCTGAGGAAATTCAGGGTTTCACCAGCTATCCTGAAAACTTTCTATTTAGGGGCGATAGAAAGTGTATTAACTCAGTGCATCACAGCGTGGTATGGGAACAGCACCAGTCATGACTGCAAAGCCCTGCAAAGAGTCGTGCGCTTATCCGAGCGTATCTCAGGGTCAGCTCTCCCATCTCTGCAGGATGTCTACACCAAACGCTGCAAAGGTAGAGCTACTAAGATCATCAAGGACTCTAACCACCCTGCAAACCCTCATTTCACGCTGCTACCATCTGGTAGCGCTTCCCGAAGCCTGATGGCCAAAACTGAGAGACTCAGGAGGAGCTTCTTCCCCCAGGCCATCAGACTCCTGAACTCAGTCACTTAACATCACGTGACTTCACGTCAGGATAAACATCGATACACTGACACTGCACTGCACTTTCTGTTCTCGTTGTTACTGTGTAACAACCTGTTATAAACCTGTTTGCACATTATACTCTTTATACATTTGTTAACCACATATTTATAAGTCTACAGTTTACTCACTGCACAGTTTACTTCAATTATTTTATTCCACTTCTTTATTCTTATTCTTATTTTTTTCTTTTTTTACTTCTTGATTATTTATAATTCTACAGATTATATATATATATATATATATATATATATATATATATATATATATATATATATATATATATATATATATATATATATATATATATATATAGTACTTTTTTATCTTATTTCTATTATAATTTCTTCCTTGTGTTTTTAACTGTGAATTTGCACTGTCCATGGAGCGGACCTGTTTACATTTCACTGCCGGTTGTATATTCTGTATATAACTGTGTATGTGACAAATAAAACTCTTGAATCTTGAATAAAATATTGAAATTTGAAACTTCCACATCATTGCATTCTGTTTTTATTCACAATTTGTACAGTGTGCCAACTTTTTTGGAATCGGGTTTGTAATGTTTTAAAAACATTTTCTAAACTGATGTATAAATAATGTTTTTGTGCTAACGATTTGAGAACATTATTAAAGACCAGATCACTTTGAATGAGCGTTCTATTAACATTACTGGAGGAACGTTCATAACTTTAAGAGAACTATGTTGACATGTGCAGTGTCCTTATGGACTGAAATCTGTTGTCCAAATTTTGCAGTCAAAACCATTTTCATCAGAATTGATGTGGTAAGTTTTCAAAGCTTGGGAACCTTATTGGAACATATTTATGTTTGCTGGGCATATGTTGGCATTGTATCCAATAATAAAGATATTGATATAATAAAGATATAATAAGTTTTGAAGGGTGAAGGGTTAATGGCACATCTCGCAGTGTGGGGAGGAAACAATAGTCAAGATGATGAAAGATAAATGTGTCTTCATTCTGCCAGGCCTACAGGCACATCAAGCGCAGAACCGCAGGTCATTTCATTCAGATGGGTCGCCATCATTAGACCACAGCGGCGCGCGGGAATTAAACCATGACATCACCAAACCATCAGCACTTCCTTTGTCTTCATGCGACGGGACAGATCTCTGTTCTGGCTTTGAGAGAGACGCTGATGGATCCGCTTTTCATCTGATGTGAAGGATGTTTATGAAGAGAGTGTTCGCCACATGCAGCGTTTCATCTCGCGTTGAGCCTGATCAAAGTCTTGTTCTCGCTGGTGGTCTGAGCCCAATGATCAGCTGATCAGACAGTGTCAGCCCAGATCCTGCCCACATCTGGTAAGTGTTGAATCCACGTGTACCAGATGTGGCCCGGATCTGGGCCGACACTTTGTTGCTCTCTGGGTGATCTTATTAGTATATGTTTGTTTCCGCATTTCCAGCTTCTTTTCCGCTTCCTAGATTACTGATTATGCCTTTGTTCGTTGCCATGGTTACTGATCGCTTTGTGCACCTGTTTCTTGTTCAGTTTGTTTTCTCCTGTTTATGCCTAATCGCTCCCCAGCGCCACAGCAAGAATCATGTGTGTCCACAGTTTGCAGTGTGTGTGTGTTTGTGTGTGTGTGTGTGTGTGTGTGTGTGTGTGTGTGTGTGTGTGTGTGTTTCACTACTCACTGCTCCTAATGTATGTGCACTAGCTTGGATGGGTAAAATGCAGAGGACAATTTCTGAGAATGGCAGGATTATCTTTGTTATTTTTGTTAAATGAAAGTATTGCTGCATGTAGAGCTCTTCACCCTCGCCTGCTCTGCAATGTTAGACATAAAAATTATTTTTGATGCTGTCACATTTAATCTCATTTGTTATTAAGATGATAAAATTAACCCGAGTGCATGCATTTTTACTTTTCTGAACACAGACTTTCTTTAAAGTTAATGTTCATTTGTGTAAAAAAAATTGACAATGTGTGTGTGTGTGTGTGTGTGTGTGTGTGTGTGTGTGTGTGTGTGTGTGTGTGTGTGTGTGTGAGTTTGTGTGTTTTGAAACCTAATGTGTGTGTGACACACACACACACACACACACACACACACACACACACACACACACACACACACACACACACACACACACACCCTGAGAGAGTCATTGATTGTGAACGGCTGGAGGAGTCCATAAAGCCCTTACAGTGAACATAAACATTTTATCAGCCTCATACAGGGTTAAATAGACTGCGGCTGTAATGAGCCTCCGCTCCCACTGCACACACACATAAACCCAGCTGATGAAATACACACACAACCACAATTCATTACTTTCAACTTTGGATACGTCACTAAATGCAGAAAGTACATGTGCAAATGCAAACTACCTTTATTTTAATTTTTATTTTTTTACGTAAAAAAAAAAACAAAACAAAAAAAAAAACAATTTATTGTATCCCCTTACAAAAATGATGCACTTTAGAACACTTTTAAAAAGAGTATTTAATAATACTTTAAACTAATATACTTAAGCGTGAACTGAATGTTTTCAGACACTTAATTACATGTTATTTATAATTAAATGATTGCAGTTAAATGCAATTAGCAGAAATTTAGAGTGTTTTTGAGTGTAATTTCATAAATTAAATGATTAAATAAAGAAATAAATAGTTATTTCTATTGCATTTAAATTATAGTTAAAGTGAACTGCAGAATGTACATTTATGGTAAACTATACTGTGATTTCATTTGAAACATTTGTAATGAAGTTGCAATTTAGTACATTTAAAATATATTCACTTTAAATGTAATATCAAAAAACACACTACAGTTCAAATTATAATGAACTGCTTTACATGTGCTTTAGTGTGTTAGTCACATCAACATAAGACAAAAGCATTGATTTAAAATGTACTTTAAAGTAAAACACTTAAAGCCTTTATGTATAATGCATTATAAAAGTATAATTATGCACCTTATAATGCATTGATCTAATGAATAATTTAACCACGGTTATAATACATTATAATACACTGCACAGGCCACGCCCCTCACGTTCTTCAGAGAGTCTAAACATTTAGTCTGTATATTACAGCTAAAAACATCCTGTGGTTTTTCTGAATGCAGTGAAATGCGGCCAAGAACTGTGGAAGGATTTAAAACACTCACATATGTGAAAGAGCTCCTTTATTCACTGTAGAAATATGCCGTTTGCTACACTGTGACACTCCAAATTAAAAACGACAGAACGGAAAAGCAAGTTGATTGCAAATTTAATTACGGCATCTTAATTTATTTTGGGAGGCGGCTGATATCTGATACACGCATGCTCTGAAACATGCTGGAGAAATGAAAACCCTCGCAGCAAGATCGACTCAAAGATATGCAGAAACATCTAGAGTCTGATGAATCACAGACACGACCATGAAACAACAGATCAATGCAAATAACAATCATCATGCATAGTTAGGATAGTAAGATTAATAGACCTAGTGTGTTTTAAAAGTGAGGAGAAACACTTCCCGTATCTTCTAAAGTGTCAATATCCCATCAAACTCTATATTCAGCACAGATTGTCATGGACAGGTTGTGTGACTCTGTATGAGGGAGGAGAAAAATACTTGTTATTCATTTATTTTATTGAATGAACTCTTGAAAAGCATATGCAGGAGTTCCATGTTCTCTTCAACACCAGCTAACAGGGAACGTTCTCAGACATTGTTAGAAATTTGGTTCAATCAGTAATACCAATAACATAACATAACTCATAACATTTTCTAAATATTAGAATAGAATGTTCCTCTAGCGTTCACATGAACATTCAACTACATTCAAACATTTGGAATGATTAAAAAACATTCTGAAAAAATGCTTCCATAACTTAATGGAAATGTTAGTGTTGGGGGTAACACATTAAAAGAAACGTAACTTATGTAATCAGATTACTTTTTTTAAGTAACCAGTAAAGTAATCCATTACTTTTAAATAAATTTGTCACTGTTGACTCTGTTGTCACAAACTACCCAAGCGCTGGGTTGTCACGTCTGACCGGGATCTGCGTGATCTGTGTCACGTCTGACAGGAAAAAACTACCCAAACGCTGGGTTGTCACGTCTGACCTGGATCCCGTGGATCTGGGTTGTCACGCACAAAAAACTACCCAAACACTGGGTTGTCACGTCTGACCCGGGATCTGTGTGACGCAAAAACTACCCAAACACTGGGTTGTCACGTCTGACCCGGGATCTGTGTGACGCAAAAACTACCCAAACACTGGGTTGTCACGTCTGACCCAGGATCTGTGTGACGCAAAAACTACCCAAACGCTGGGTTGTCACGTCTGACCCAGGATCTGTGTGACGCAAAAACTACCCAAACACTGGGTTGTCACGTCTGACCCGGGATCTGCGTGACACAAAAACTACCCAAACACTGGGTTGTCACGTCTGACCCAGGATCTGTGTGACACAAAAACTACCCAAACACTGGGTTGTCACGTCTGACCCGGATCTGGCGTGACACAAAAAACTACCCAAACACTGGGTTGTCACGCCTGACCCGGGATCTGCGTGACACAAAAACTACCCAAACACTGGGTTGTCACGTCTGACCCGGGATCTGGGTGACACAAAAACTACCCAAACACTGGGTTGTCACGCCTAACCCAGGATCTGGGTGACACAAAAACTACCCAAACACTGGGTTGTCACGTCTGACCCGGATCTGCGTGACACAAAAACTACCCAAACACTGGGTTGTCACGTCTGACCCAGGATCTGGGTGACACAAAAACTACCCAAACACTGGGTTGTCACGCCTAACCCGGGATCTGTGCGACGCAAAAACTACCCAAACACTGGGTTGTCACGTCTGACCCAGGATCTGGGTGACACAAAAACTACCCAAACACTGGGTTGTCACGCCTGACCCGGGATCTGTGCGACGCAAAAACTACCCAAGCGCTGGGTTGTCACGTCTGACCCAGGATCTGTGCGACACAAAAACTACCCAAACACTGGGTTGTTACGTCTGACCCAGGAGCTGGATACTGGGCGCTCTCTCTCTGGTTATTACTTGTGTTTTGGATTTGACTTTCTCCCTGGTTTCCCGGATTTCTCTGTTTGCTGTGTTTTTCTGCCCTTTGTTTTGTCCTATTGCCTGCTTTATGGATTATGATTCTGGATTGCCCTAATAAAGCTGCATTTGGAAGCTGATGGGTTTGTTAGAGCGGCGCCCTTTACTGTACAGATGTGAATTTGTGTTTCCTTCAGCCTGATGATTATTCATTTCACTTTTGGGTGTGAAAGGGCCTTTGCCAAAAAAACTATAAAACAATTTTTATAAAAAACAAAACAAGCAAGCCCAACCCAAGTCAGAAAAAGTAATGCAAAAGTAGCATAATACATTACTTTTCATAAAAAGTAACTAACACAATTAGTTACTTTTTTGGGGAATAATGCAATATAACGCATTACTTTCAAAAGTAACTTTCCCCACCACTGAATGTTAACAAAACACTGTAGGAGCTGCTTTACTGTTTATAATCCGGAAAACCTTTAGATATGATCAACAAAAGAAACAAACCAAAAATGAATAAATAAAACAAAGATTACTGCTTTTGCAAGAAAAATACTCCTGCAGTCTCTCTACTTCAAAATTTCACATTGAATTCAATGTTACTTGCACCATTTTTTTTTTCAGTGTAGACCTACACACACTTGCAAACAATACGCATTTATTTTTTCCCTGTTAAATCTGACAGTGGGGCATCTGATCCGGTCGGTATCTAGACTTGAGTGTTCTGCCCTTCCTCATCACACACCATCTCAACCAGCAGCTCTTTCTCTTGTTTCCTTCTACTTTCTGCTGAAAGAGCGGGAGGATCCACATGCAACAGTAAACAAAGGCAGGCCGGAGCGCGTGTGCTGACAGGTAAAGCGCTATTACTAATTTATGTGTGTGCTCTTAGTGCACGTAGAGCGCGAGGGGCCGCGGCTGATGTCAGAGCTGTCAGCCCTTCATTCCAGCCGTCAGCGCACTGACTGATGTACAAGCACTGCTTTGCCCTTCCTGTGGTCTTCAGCTGCGTGTCCTGACAGGCGTGCGTCTCGCTCACCTCACACACACACCCGAGAGACATCATTTATTGGTATGAAACAAAGCAAGCGAAGAGACCAAAGCACGGGAAGAGTGAAGCGAGGTGAGTGACCGCCGACGGGAGGCGCTTGACCGACTCCTCTCTTCCACAGGCAGGGTTAGTAAACACACGTGACTGTATGGAGGAGCCATTTTAACTGATGTTAACACACATAGTGAAAGAGATTTAGGAGGAAAATAGTACTCACAACATCTTAGGGTCTGTCCACACTTGTATTTCGGTTCTATTGGTTCTTTTGGTCTGGACCAAAAAATGAAAAAAAAAAAACTTTTAGTCCAGAACTTACCAAACAGTAGTTTTATGGTTGTATCTTGTGACATCACATCACATTTTTGATTCGTTTAGATGTATTTGGTGTTGCATTCACATTCCAGTCGAGCCGCACCGGAGTTAGTTTAGAAGTGGACCAAGAGTTAATTTAGCATTCACACTTAATTCAAATGAACTGCAATCACTCCAGAGTATGTTTTAATCCAGTCAGACCTGCCAAGTGTGAACACACCCTTAAACATCTTTGAAATGTCTTTGAAGAAGAAATTTTAATTATTAATAAATATAGCTGCAATCAGCAAATATCGGGGTTCATGCGCTATAAGGTAAGAAGGTATTGTGTTTCATTTAGCAAGCCTGTAACCACTTAGATCATAGATGGAAAAGACCATTTACAGCCAAAACAGGCAATTTACTAAGGAAATTAAAGCTTTTTAATAGTTATCGAGGTTGAGCCAAAAACCTAGGACTAGCTCAAGAAAGTAGGTTTTTGAATTAATCTCCAATATTTAACGAATGGTTCGATGGACAGCAGCGGTCCTAGAGGAATGAAGAGGTTGCTCAGAATGAAGAGTTCTACCATATGGTATGAATGTCTTGGGCATGTGCGAAATATTGTATGATATATAATCCTATATAATCCTAACCCCCTGATTTCTTTCTAATTTCTCACAGGTCTCTAGGACCGTTCCGATTAGCCTCTGTTAACCTCCTCTGACAGCCGCTCAAACTTCATTGGCCGACAGTGGCTGTTTTTCGAGATACGCAAATGTCTTTAATTGTCTTTTACTAGACAAACTTTAACTAGACAATCACAGCAGCTTTGAGAAAGACATGCATACCAATTTTCAAGTCAATCGGACTGACTGTTGTGTAGCTATAGGCGTTTTTTATTTTTTATTTTATAGCGCCACCAAGTGGCAAGTCACTTCTCGCCTGCGACCACAGACCGACCCAATACAGAGGTATGCTGAGTTTGGTGAAATTATCTCATTCCGTTCACAAGTTATAGCCATTTTAGTAAAAGTGTCCATGGCCACTTCAGACGTTTTGGTGTCCTGTCGCGGATGTCAATCTAAATGTTTACTTTTTTGAGAATTATTGACAATCAGACTCCAGTTTCAAACGGGTGAAGACTTAGGACTTGTTTGCAAAAGTAGGTTTTGTAGAAAAATCCAAAATACCTGAAAAAAAAAGAAGAAAAAAAAAATGACATCGGGGCAAGCTTTGGTGACGTTTTAGATGGTTTGGGTACTACCATCAGTCAAAGTTTCAAGTTTCTATGACTTACAGTTTGGTCTGCCTGATCACTTTTAGGGGAGAATGCTGATCCAATACAATAGGGTTTCAGCGCTATACGTGTTTGAACTCCAAATTATTATTGATAGTAAAGTCATGGTCTTCATTGCTGAAGTTCTCATTATATCAGGCAACATTTCATAGTTGGGCCAATGTAGGCATGATACACTTAAAAATAACGGTTCTTTACTGGCATTGATGGTTCAGTGAAGAACCTTTAACATCCATGGGATCTTTCCATCGCACCAAAGGTTTTTTATAGTGGACAAAAGTGCTTTAGATTATTACAGTTTTTCTCGATTGTTTACATACATGTTCTGAAAGCATGCCTCATACTCTCAGAACTCTACACACAAATCAAAAAAACACACACACAATGTGCAAAACCCCTCAATTCTCCTGCAAAATGAAACTTTACATTCAAAACAATGTTATTTCTTCTCAAAATTTGTCTGGCTATCACCAGACCAAGCTCACCATTGAACATTGGTCTGGGGAGTCTGCTCTGTATTTTTACTGCACAAGAGGTGTGATCAACGGGCATAGTTCAAATGACTCTGTACGCAATTGGACACTCCTTCAACCAATCAGACCACAAGAGGCGTGATCAACGGGCAACAACCCATTGCTTCTCTGTCATGGTGTTAAACCCACCAATAGCGTGCCAGATGGATAAGCCAGTCTGTGATTGGTTCCCGCAAAAGTGTAACAGAAGCAGGATAAATGAATGCACAGGTTTCCAGACTGAGCTGCAGGGTGAAATCAAATCAGATCTCAAAATGGTATTTTGTTTTCAAATGACACACACAAGCCATCATATGAATAGACATTTATAAGAACCAGTTGAACACTGATGTGCTCAATGTAAAACACTTCTTCTCCATTCATCATAATGACAGTACATACATAAGTGTGTTGTTTTTATACTCAGAACACACAAATACACGGTAACAAATATATTTTATTTTTCCCACAAAAACAATGTACACAGTGTACATCTCAACCAACACAAAGTAGCACATACAGTGGTCTACGTACAAAACAACAGAAGAATTTAATGTATACAGTTACAGTAAAAAAATAAAACTATGCTGCTCCAAAACAGAAGAGCTCAGCTGTTGCTCTTTTATGCTAAAGCTCTGTTTGCTGATGTGAAACTGTGTGGCAGGTGATTGCCCATGTGATGAGTCAGTGTGCATGTTTGAATGACAGTGTGTTCCTTGTGAAAACAAGAGATTTTCTGCATGAAAACTGTGCCAAATGCAGAGAATTGTGTGTTTTGGAAAAAAAGTGTGTTTTAGAACTGCAATTTGAGTGTAAAGCAGGAATTGTGCTTGTAGTTTAGCTGAATTGGTTGGGTTGGTGCATGAGTTACATGTTGTGGTCATTGTGTCTCAACTACCAGTATCTGTGTGGAAACGAAAAACTTTAAGATGTTCTTCACACTAAGAAAACATTCACGTTCATGTATACAGTGTTTTACAGTGGTAACGTTTAGGTCATGCACTATAAAAGAGGTAAACTGCAACTTTCACCTTAAAGATCTGTTTCTACCTGATTTAACCCTTGGTTAAAAATATATTTTACTTTTAATATTTTTAATACTTGACCAGTTTAGATGTTACCATTTTAGGCCATTTTAGAGTTCTTGCCCTTTGTAATGTATGTTTGGTTGATCACCAGTAATTGTGTGTGCATTTGGATTCTCTCTCTGCCCTGTTTCTTCAAATACATAACAGATTTACTTTAATTCACTAAAACTCAAAATGCACTTCAAATACACAGGAAACTAAACACAGGTAGCAGAACAACACCAAAATTATTACGAGAACAGACAAAAGGGCGACTGAAACACAGGCTGTATGAACATGATTTACCATAAATACTCGTCAGTACATTCAATATTTAAAAGACAATAGAAATAATTGTGAAATTGCATATAAAAATGTACTTAATAGGTCAAAAACACACTTTAGTTTAACTAATTGAACTAATATTATTTTATTTCCGTAGTAAGTGCACTTATTTTCTACAAGGGTGAGTGCTTGAGTTTAATCTTAATAAATCGTGGAGTTCTTTATCTCGAGTTTGTTCGCAATATATATTCATTATTCGGGACATGATTAGGATCAGCGACAATACTGTTGACCATTATAAATATATTCTTATAAATATATATATTATGATAGGTTGATTGATGGAGGTTGGCCTACAATCTTTGAGCAAATTTGTCTAAAAAGTAATGGATGAACACATGTTGATTACAATACTGGATTATACTTTATTTTAAGGTGAAATAGTAACATTGTACTTGCTCAAATAAGGAGTAATTTACTTGTAATTTACATTTACTTGTTGTTTTTTTAATTAACATGTTACTATGTCACCTTAAAATAAAGTGTTACCCAATACTGAAAAACACTCAAAATCACAGACATAAAAAAGAAGAATTTCCCAGCTTGCCTCAAAAGACCTGAAATGATGGAGAAATATTTACAGATGCATTCAATATGATATTTCCAAGACATTGCACTTTAATATTTATTTGGGGGGGAAAACACGTGCAAAATCAAGTGTATGTATTTGTATCATGCATTTCACAATACAAAGTTTCAAAGCAACTATAAAAAATCATGATGTTAGTGTTTATAATATCTTAATATCTTCATGCCTTATAGTCGCATTTATCAGATTAGAGCTGGACGAAGATATAGTTACATTTTGTGACGATACAAGCAATACATTTAAGATTTGCTTGTATTTGTATATATATATAATCCCTTTACTTGAGTGTCCTGTATGTATGCAGATAAAGATGGACATACTTGTATATTTAATGTTATATAAATAGCACTTATTTAAAATTGTTTCATTATGGATGACAGTTGGAACTTTAATTTAATCTCCCATTTTCTGCTAAATGGCAACTCATAGGGGTCAAAATGAAAACCAGAAACCATCAGAGAGTAGAAACGGTGGTCTGTGTAGTTTTTTGTCATGTCAGGGATTTCCCAGTTACAGAACGCTCTCATTGGCCGTTCTTTAATCATGCAGCCTGTGCGTGTTTTCATGTGGACGTGAGGATGCAGGTGGAGTGCTAGTCTCTCTCTCACAGTGAAGCCTTTGTTTGGTCTGCGCTGCGTCTCCTCGAGCTGTGCTGTCAGTCTTTGATCACGCCGCTCCAGTGCTGACAGCTCCTCGCTGCCCCAGTGTGGAATCCTTCCTGCCCCGGCCAGGTGACAGCAGGTGATAAAACAGCCCGTTCAGACTGACACACAGTGCAGAGCATGGTGTCTCATATACTGCACTACAGGTTAGCCGTGGACGCTCGGATGAGGAAAACACAGAGACCTCAAACCGGCACTGGCATCTCTACTGCACTGCACTGATGGTGAGTTACAGAAGGACCGTTGTGACAACTAACAGGGAACGTTCTGAGCAAACATAACTAGTAGTCTTCTAGTAACAATAGAACATTCTTTTAAAGTTATCTGGTTTTTAATAATGTTCTCAAAATGTTAGCACAAAAAAATTATTTAATACAACGTTCATGGAACACTTTTTTTGATACATTTTACTTGGACGTTCATCTAACGTTTTTAAAATGTTACTGCTTGTTTCAGAACGTTCAGAGAACATTCAAAAGTAATGTTCCCTTACCGTTTGAAGAATGGAATGAAAAGAAAAAAACAATTTTAAAACATCCCAGAGGGGGGGCGTTCTGTCACGGTTATGCTCTGTTTAGTTTAATTTTCATGGACTTTTAGATTGTTTCCCGCCAGTCAGTATAGTTACCATGGACATTCATTAATGAGCACACCTGTCTGTAGTTAGTTCTTTTGTTCCCCAGAGCCTTGTCCCTCAGAGCCCTCAGTTTCACCTCGACACCTCTACCAATCGGCTCCACCCTGGCTCCTCGTCCCCACGGCTTCACCCTGCGCCGTTGTCTCTTTCTTTACAGTTACCTGTTCCTTTTGTTCTAGTTTCCCAGCAGTCAGTAGTTACCCTGGACATTCATTAACAAGCACACCTGTCTGTAGTTAGTTCATTACCATGTCTTTTCCACGTCTTCACCAAGTTCCTCATTTCCTACCATGCAGCCCTGATCTGCCTTGGGTTTTCCGGTCCCCAGCTCTGCCCTGGCATGAGGAGTCCTGGGCTCCGCCTTGTCCCTCGCAACCCTCAGTTCCACCTTGACCCATTGACCAATCAGCTCCACCCGGGACGTCATCCTTCCAGCTACACCTGGGATCGCCATCCCTCTGGCTCCACCGTGCTCCCTCATCCCACCAGCTACACCTTGTTCAGTCATCGCTCTCTCATTGCCACAGACTTCCAGGCCTCTGGCTGCACCTCATCCCTCCACCCCTATGGCTCCCTCAGGCTCCTCCTCTGACCGGCGTTGCCTCAGTCCTCCAGCACCCTGGCTCCATCTCGGCCGCTCTCGCCTCCTAGTCCTTCTACGTCATTGGTCTCTAGGTCCCACGGACTCCGCCTGGGCCTCTACATTTACACAACTTTTAGATTTTCTCTTCAGTTACCTGTTCTCTTTGTCCTAGTTTCCTGCCAGTCATTAGCTAACATGGACATTCATTAAAGGGTTAGTTCACCCAAAAATGAAAATTACCCCATGATTTACTCAATCTCCAGCCATCCTAAGTGTATAGTACATTCTTCTTTCAGACGGATTCAATTGGAGTTATATTAAAACTTTATAAAGTAAAATATCTAGCTTCCAGTGGACCGCCTTCTGTATTTAACTTACGAAAAAAACATAACTGGCACACGTCACAAGCATTTTGAACTGCAAGAGGCGTCAGTCACACTTTCTTCATAAACTGAATACATATGATGTAGTTAGTTCATCAACATGTCTATTTAAGTTTTTCATTTCCTTTCTTTCATTGTCCGGTCTTGTTTGTGTTCCTTTGTTCACATGCTGTCATGTTATCTGCTCATCTGTGGATTCATTTGGTTTGTTTTATATAATAAATACCCTTTTGTTGTTTGTTATTTTGTTAACTTTTTTGGAACCTTTTTATCTTCCTTGTGACTAAAATGTTACACCCATTAAATGAGGTCTGTAAATCACATTTTTAATATTCCCTAATATTAATATACAGTATATCCAGATTATCAAGATCATGAGAAACCTGTTCTTAAATACAAATAGCAGTAGTAAAGGGAACAAATTAAATCAGGTTTAATTCACTTGTATAGATTTTTTGCTGTTTTCACGTATTTTAAACCTTGGTTTGTCTCGTTTTAAATAATTTTAAGCCATCTTGGACCCTGGACTCCTGCTGATTTATTGTCATTTAAGAATCATAGGAAACACCTTGTTGGCCAGTGAATCAATTTGTTGCACACTAATCTCAGTATTGTGCATGTCTGTATCGCGGTTCCCATCGGCAGTGTGTTTCCTGTCTGTTTACACAGAGCTCAGCATTACCCACAATGCTTCATGTCACACTTTACATGAGGGGACGTAACTACTATGTACTAACATTAAATACCAACAAGACTGGATTCACTGTGTAACTGCATGTTGTTATATAAAATTCCCAAATTTACTGCTAATGAGTTTTGGTTAGGTTTAGGGTTATAGGATTTAAATTGGAGTAATGGTTAGGGGTAAAGTTAAGATTTTTACCACAAATGTTAAATAAATGCAAGTACATTAAATGCACTAATAATAAGTACATTGTATGGTTAAGTATATTGTAGTTAAGGCCACCTGATGTAAAGTGTGACCATGCTTTGTAATGCGTATCTGTTGATAATATCGATGAAACGCGCAGAACCAATGCTAACGTCGATTGACGAAGTGTCACGGTTCCCAGTGGTTTGATTAGCCCTGGAGCTAATGCCACGCTAAGCAGAAACATTAGTCTGAGGCCGGACAGCGCTGGAAACACACACTCTACTGGGAAATTAAACAATGTGGAAGAAATGGTGTACCGAGGAAATTCCTGGATAAATTAACAACGCAATTACATTACACGACACGCCGCAAGATGGATGAGGAAGCCTTGGCTGGTATTATGTTCTGTTTTCCAAATTGCAATTTATTTGAGGGCTTTAATGGATGCCGTATTAAAACATCCCGGGCTCCGGTCAGGTTTCATTGTGTGTCAGGCGGTCATGATTGATGAGCCTCTCTCGTCCTGCGCCGTCCTCCCCCCGCTCGCTATTCTCAGCAGATTTGCAGGGGATTTTAAGCATTAGCTACATTTCTATGAGAGCTGGAGTAAGCCATTGATTTTCTGATCAATTCATTTCCGTACTTGCTGCAGTATGCTGATAAATTTCTCAGCAATTAATGTGAAGGTCCCTCCTCCCACTATTAGAGCGAATTTATTCATTATCAGTAGCACCATCAGTATCGCATCTGACCGACCACTCTATGTGTGTGTGTGTGTGTGTGTGTGTGTGTGTGTGTGTGTGTCTTTGTCCTGCTCTGTCGTCCAGTCATTAACTCGTATGCCATTTTTCTTTTTGTTTCTCTTTAATGAAAACATAATCATGCATTACTGCAGGGAAATAATACAGCTCTAGAAGAATGCATTACTGCACATGCATGCATACACACACACGTGCACACACACACACACACACACACACACACACACACACACACACACACACACACACACACACACACACACACACACACACACACACACACACACACACACAGTGCTTACAGATTTTTTATTATTATTTACTCACAAAGAGCCATTTATACTCAATAATTTATATATATATATATATATATATATATATATATATATATATATATATATGCACAGTATTTTCTTTGTGCAAATAATAGTTATAAGTGCAAATAGTGGCAGATACTATTCACACCTGAGTGTATTGTAGAGTATTATAAAACAGTATACAATAAAAACAAGATATTCAGTGTATCCCCTAACCCTGCCTGATAAACACTCTATTCCCACTATTAAATACCGTTAGGCAATTTATTCCCCTTTTGTAATATGTTCTTAGTTTGTATTTAAAGTAAACTCCTCTCTGAGCTGAGATGCCATGGGAAAATGGAGAAGAATGACTTTGGAAAAACTTGGTTCGATCACGTCAAAAGATAATTCTCTGTCAAACAAATACTGAACTACACATTTATATATTTGATGTGAAATATATATTTTACAAAATAATCTGGACTCTAAAATTCATATGCCTAACCATGTTGTGTTCCAAATTGCACATTTTTTGAGCCGCTAAACCTATCCAACCATACTAACACAATGTCCAGTTTTCAAAACGTTTTTCTCAGGATGAATTTTGAGTGTTTAAGTTCTCGATTTATACCTATGAGTTCTAAAATATGTGATGCACCAAGTGTCCCGCTGAACGCTGACTATTTTACATTTTAGTAGTCATCCCAGTCTCTCCAAAGCCTCAGTTGTGATTCAGACTACACCATTTTTCTTCAATAGACCGTTTTATAGAAATCATGTTTTGAATAGAACACAACCACAGATCGACATTCAATTACTGAGAGCACAGAGCAAAGACAAGAACAGCATCACTGCAACGTATACTACAGTAGGGGTGCAGAGAAAGCCCAGATGACAAAATGAGCTGAATACTGTATCCCACAATGCAATGCACTTGAGCTGATTTTCTGTTCCCCGTGTGCAGAAGCAGTTAGCATGAAGGTCCATAACACCTGCGGTTTTCTATCTGTTCTCAGTGGAAGTTCATGCATCTGAGTCTCAGTGTTTGTGGGTAAATAATGCATCAGGTCACATTTGATTAAGTGGCGCTGTGTTTGGCGGACTGTGCTGTGAATAAAGAGTGTGTGTGAAGCTGATCGTCTTCACTGTGTCTGACCTACTTCGAGTCCTGCTGCACGAGTAACAGTTTGTTTATACATCGTGCCTCGTGAACCTCCATACACAAAGGCTGAGATTTAATTCAATGTGATTTAATTGCGTTTATTATGGAGCGAGAGGGATCTCATGGGTAATCTGGGGACGTTTCCCAGGTCTGGGAGACTGAGCATGAATGAGAACGAGAAGTTGCTTTTGGCAAGCGGGCGGTTTTTGCAGTCTTTGTCCAAACAGAGTTTGTGCTTTGTAAATAGCAGAGGTTATCTGACCATCACAGCGTCCAGATGCTTCGTGAGACGGACCACCTGCTACGGGAATGCCTTCAGTGTGAGATCCGGCCGTCTCTCCGGCTTCATTCTTCAGGGTTTAGTGACTGCCATGTACAGGAAGCATCACACACACGTCTGGACGAGGCTGCAGAAAACTGGCATTGCTGTTAAGAGTGCAAGAAAGCAAGGTCGAAGATTTGGGAGCGTTCAAGTAAAAAATAAACCAACAAGAACAACAAAAAACATGCATTAATATGTCTGCCCGCGGCTGGACTGGAGGAAACCTGAAAACACTGCTTACAACACAAAGCCCTTTACAACAGCCAATGAAATGCAAGCACTGCAGTGTCTGCCATCTTCCTCTGTACGAGGGTGAAAACGGCCTCGTCTGACAAACACGGCATGTGTGACTGCATGATTTGAACACATCCACTTTAGATGATTGATTTAACTGTGCAGTAATACAGAATGAAACCTACATGTCTCCATTTTAATTTATTTGTAGCACAATACACATCAGCTGTGTTTCCATCCACCTATTTTTATGTGAATTTTGGGTTATCGGTTAAAAAAAAAAACATTGGGTGGAAACACCAAGATGTGCATAAATTCTAAAAATGCACATAAAAAGCTCATGGCACTCAATTGAGGTAGATCCTTTGTTTTATTCTATAAGAAGAAAACTATGATGGAAACACATTTACTGAATAAATCCCTCATAAACAGCAGATGCTGTGATTGGATAACTGGCCTAACCAGCGGGCCAATGGTGTCGCAGCATCTCAAATGTTGGTTTGGTGGCTCTGAAACGCCTGAGTCAAAGTCTGTGATCAGAATTGATTTAAAATCATTCCATTCCATTCCAAAAATAAAATTTTTGTTACTGATATTTTGCAGGAAGTGGATTTTGTTTTCTTGAACACATGGGATTCAACGCTGCTTTATTCGCAAATGTTTTATACCATATTGTGCATGTTAAATTCACAATATTTAATGGAAATGCCTTGTTTCAAAGCAGCTTCGCAGAAAAGATGTTAGTGTTTATAATATCTTAATATCTCCATGCCTTATAGTCGCATTTATCAGATTAGAGCTGGGTGATAATATAGTTCCATTTTGCACCAATATAACAATCACACACGTGAGATTTGCTGTATATATTGAGTGGATTAATCGGATGTTATCGGATTAATGTTATCGGATTAATTATATATCCAACTATTAATATATCAATGGACAATGACAGAGTTGATCCATAACAGAGTTGATCTATTGAGCTTGATGCATATGTAAACATAATGAAATACTGATCCAGCCATTATTTTAAAGGTGTTAATGTGACACAATTACAGGCTTCTTTTATACGGGTTATATATAATAATAATAATAATAATAACAAAATCATTATAATTCCTAAACTGTATTAAATGTGGAATGTTTTGTGGAATGTCTGTGTAGTTTGTGCTGAAATGCTTTGAGGTGTTTGTCTGTTCGACCCTGTTGTCGTGTCACATTTTCACCATTAAAATTAATGGCCGGATATTTCACTTTGTGACATAATATATTAGTGCATATATATCGACGATATATATCTTCAAGCTCGATGTTTCAACTCTGTTATGGATGAAAATCATAGTGATACATTTTGACACAATAAAATCTATTAAATATTGCAATAAAACCGCATAATATGCTGTGGTGCAATGATATTTGCTCTAGCTAAGCACATGAAAAGAGACTGAGATTGAGAAGAGAGAAACGTGAAGCCTGACACTGAATGTTCTGGATTCTGTGTGACGGGGCTGAGCGGCTGCGGTGCTGTAGGCTTGTGACTCCAGCTGTAACCAAACAAATAACACTCAAATGATTCCTGTAGGTGTCACAGAACACGCTGGGAATGGTCCGGATGTTTTGACACTGGGCTTTGATCAATAGAGTCTGTGTTTTGTGGTGGGACTGACACCCGTTTGAGAGGTCAGGAGAACACTCTCAATGAATCAGCGCAGCTTCCCTCTTCATCAGGCCTGACACATGTTGGACAACACTGACCACAACAACGCCACTGCCTTTGATGAGCTGTGTTTACATGCGCCTGTCCGTCATCTGTAGTGGGCGGAGCCTTTGATGATGACATCACAGAGTCAGTGTGTGCGTGTGTGTGTGTCACTGCATGCATATT
This sequence comes from Paracanthobrama guichenoti, assembly GCA_018749465.1. NCBI lineage: Eukaryota > Metazoa > Chordata > Actinopteri > Cypriniformes > Gobionidae > Paracanthobrama > Paracanthobrama guichenoti. The sequence continues at coordinate 19,682,124 of CM031959.1, read as the reverse complement.
CTTAGAATGAATAAATGAATGCTTTGTTTACATTCAAATTTTTCATATTAGGTGACTTACACTATGTATTTCTACCTCAAATAATAATCAAAAATATTTGTTTTCAAATCCTCATCTGAGAATGATCAGTGAAGGGTCATGGGACACTGAAGACTGGAGTAATGATGATAAACTCACACTTTACTGTATATTCACACAGAGAACAGCTGATCTACACTGGAGGAGTATTACACTGATCTACTGGAGTTATGAGCAGATAAACACAGCCTTGGTGAGCAAAAGAGACTCTTTTTTGAACAGTAAGTTAATGATCATTTTATCTTTTGACAATCAACTTAGATAATTAATGTAGTTCAGATAACATAATATTTAGAGTTTCATCTCCATTGCATTAACTCAAAATGTTAAGGTAACCAGGTAACTTAGCTTTTTAAGTTAAACCAACAATAATTTTTACAGTGTTATTATACTGTAAGTACAAACTATGGCAGATTATGTTGCATTATATTGTTTAATGATTTTTTTTCCAGTTACTTGTTAGGTTGTGTTTTAATGCTGAATGTTGAAGAGTGTGTGTGTGACTCAAGTATGCAAGATATTATATTATATCAACACAATTATAACTCATTTATGACTAGCTAATGACTAAGAAATTATATCACCTTTTAAAAACGCAATATATTCATTACTTCTTTTCGTTTGAAATCTAATAACTGTGATTTCTTGTTGCATCGCTGCATCAATAGGAGAATTACAGTAATATAAATGAAGCTCCAA
>CM031959.1:19638847-19676347 GCA_018749465.1 Paracanthobrama guichenoti | reverse complement strand
TTAGCCTGCATATCCAGATGTTCACCGGCCTTCGCTCTGGCCGTTCGGCGGGAATGCGGATGGGATTGTGATTTGTAATTCTGAGTAATCGCTTAGGACAAGACCTTACACCAGTTTATCTGTTCATGTCTGTGGGCCAAAGTCAATACTCATCGTATAGTAATGAGCTGAGAATATCTGAGCCTTTTTATGAAAGCTCAGAGGAGTGAACCTGATGCTGCACGGCTTCCCTTTGAAAACACGGCCAGCAGCGGCTCTCCGACGCGTCCAAACAACGAGCACCTCCTCGCGTGTGTTCACCAGGAAAACGCGCATGAAAAATTCAAGCACTGCTGATTTCCTGATGCAGTTTTAACCCAAAACATTACCTTTCAGCCAAATGCCGCCTGCGTGTCGGGACATGAGTGGCTGAAAAGGATTACGGCTCCGGTACGTTTTCTTTGAGATGCATAAACATGGGCCTGCCAGAGCCTCATTATTTCATCAACTCATCGTGCCAGAAGTTCCCAATCGCTGATATCTGATGCCTCGGGATGGGTGTGTTATTAGCGCGTGTCGCTCTGAAGTCTTCATTCGCTCTGAGAAGAGATTACACAAACACAGCTCAGGTGCGGCCGGGGCCAGATCCGTCCTCTCGCCGCTAATCTCTGCCGCGGGCAAACGCGCTTATTGAAAATGTGTCTGTGTTCCAGCAGCACACGTAAGCTCATGCCTCTGGACGCTCTTAGCAAACACAGTAATATGCCCTCAAACGTCTGCTGCCGTAATGTGTGTATTTATAGAACATATCCAATAATGAGAACAAAGGTATTGTTGTACGCTAATGAACGTAAAATGAAGAGCTTCTCCCTGGAGTGCAAAACAGAGAACTTTTGTTGTCTTTGCTTGAAGCCCTCTATGATGATCACTAGTAGTAGTGCTGATAGTGACAGGATGAAAGCTCTTGCCAATCAGATGAGGCAGTTTCACCTGCTGGAGCAGAAAACAGCTGAACATCCCACAAACGCACATTGAAGGAGGAAGACGAGACACATCTACAGACCAGTACATCACTGAGAACCTAGAACACCCTGGCAACCATTCAGAACACCCTAGTAACAGCCTAGCAACACCCTGGAAGCCACACAGAGCACCCTAGAAACCTCCTACCAACACCCTGGCAACCATTAAAAAAACACCCTGGTAACCACTGAGAACATCCTAGCAACTGCCTAACAACACCTTAGCAACCATTTAAAAAAGCCCTGCCAATCAGTCATCCTATAAAAAGTGCCTAGCAACACCCTGGAAGCCACACAGAGCACCCTAGAAACCTCCTACCAACACCCTGGCAACCATTAAAAAGAAACATCCTGGCAACCACTCAGAACACCCTAACAACTGCCTAGCAACACCCTGGCAGCCACTCAGAGCACCCTAGAAACCTCTTAGCAACACCCTGGCAACCATTCAAAAAAACCCACCATGGCAATCAGTCAGAACATCCTAGGAACTGCTTAGCAACACCCTGGCAGCCACCCAGAGCATCCTAGCAACTTTCTAGCAACACCCTGGAAACCATTAAAAAAAAAAAAAAACACCCTGGCAATCAGAACATCCTGTAAAAACTGCTTAGCAACACCCTGGCAGCCACACAGAGCACCCTAGAAAGCTCTTACCAACACCCTTGCATCCATTAAAAAAAAAAAAAACCATGGCAACCACTCAGAACATCATAGAAAATGCCTAACAACACCCTAGCAACCACTCAGAGTACCCTAACAACACCCTTGGCAACCATTCAAAAAAAAGTGCTGTTGCCATGCGGATGGGGTCCAGAATGCATTGGGGGTTTTAGTTGAGGATGGTGTTGATGGTGAGGCACCAACTTAAATAACTAATCAGTTTTTACAACCAAAATTAATCAATCAAAAACTTGCTTTAGCTTTTCATCTAAAACAAAATTAATTTCACATTATCACTAAAAAGTGCTATATAAATGAAGGTGACTTGACATGACCTAGCAAGACCCAGGCAACCACTCAGAACATTCTAGCTAACATCCCGGTGACTAATTCAGAACATCCTAGTTACGGTCTAGCAACACCATGGCAACCACTCTATATTCTAATATGCTAATATTCTAGAAACCACTCAGTAACAGTCTAGGATACAGTCAGAATATTCTAGCAACCACTCAGCAACATTCTGGCAACCATTCAGAACACCTTAGCAACACCCTGGTGACCATTCGGAAGACCCTAGTAAGCTCTTAGCAACACCTAAGCATAGCATAACACTTACCATAGCATAGAGGCAATCACAGACAAACAGCATCCGCACAGTAACACCCATTTTAAACATAATGCCCATTTTAAAGTATCTTAATCTTCTGCCGTTTGTAGTTTTCGAACAGACTGTCTCAGAAACATCTTTGTCTCAGTTTGACATGAAAGATGGAATAATCGTACTGTAACAGCCTGAGCTCAAATGCCTCCAGCTGAAAGACATAAACACCCATGAAGAAGAAGAACCCAGTTCACGAGGGATCTTGACACCAGCAGGACACACACGGAATCACGTAAACACACACACTCACACACACAGCATCACTTAAACACAAACAAAGGTACTGTTTATTTAACAACACAATCATGTTACATGCTGCATTATTAGATGACATCACACTAATACAGTCTATAGTGTGACACACACATGCTCTCTATCTCTCTTACACACACACACACACACACACGCACACACGCACACACACACACACACACACACACACACACACACACACACACACACACACACACACACACACACACACACACACACTCACACACACACACACACACACACACACACACACACACACACACACACACACACACATGCACACACACACACACACACACACACATGCACACACACACACACACACTGCTGCATTCCATCTGGAAGCCAGTCCATGAAAAGTGGCTTTTTCCTGATCGCTGGAAACATTTAGTCGGAGTGGAACGCTCTTCTGCTATCTGGCGTGTCTCCAGGAACACTGGGATATTACAGCTGTCTCACAGCGTTTAACACACGGCATATGGTACCTAAGTACTATTGTTTCACTAGTTAATACCCCTCTTTTTCATTATCGGAGTGCACTCGTTTAGCGTCAATCCCACAGAAAAAAAGAAGAAAACACATTTTAGATGGAGGGCTAGAAGGCATAAAGAAACAAACGCAGGCTTCTTCTCTTCTGCTGGCAGTGATGACATTCACATTCACAGTCGGAGAGTTTGTGAAGCTGCACCATCTGTGTGTTTTTCACTAATTAGTGTAAATGGATATAAATATTAAGGAAAGTGTTTCACATGACAAGCTGTTTCACATGTCTGTGTCAAGACTGTTTTCCTCCCTCCAGCTCAACGTCTTCAGATCTTCAAACCGTCTCGCAAAACATCCGGCTCATTGTCGAAGCACTTATGATAGACAACACTGGGGCTGAATATGAATTTTTTACTTGCTGTATGCCTTTTAAAAGACAATTTCCATGACATTTGTGATGACTGTTAAAAAATAACTTGACTGCACACACAAAGAGCCATATGTGTCTAATGAAGTATGTTAGAGCTGATCAAATGTCCGGCATAGAAAATTCCCATATTCACCCTGTATCCAAATATTATTAAAAATGTGTTACAAATTTTGCAAGCATATTGCATAGTTGTGCATGGAGTCAATTGTTTTATTTGTGATAATAACGCAATGAAACATTACATAATGTTTGGCCAGGACATCATACAAATAAATAAGAGAAAACCTGCAAATATTATTTACTGATTATGTTGTAGTCAGTGTATGCTTTTTCCTGTCAGCTTTTTTGTTGTTGTTCTATGCAATTAGCAACACCCTGGCGACTAATTCAGAACATCCTATCTACTGCCTAGCAACACCCTGGTGACTAATTCAGAACGTCCTATCTACTGCCTAGCAACACCCTGGTGACTAATTCAGAACATCCGAGGTACTGCCTAGCAACACCCTGGCGACTAATTCAGAACATCCTAGGTACTGCCTAGCAACACCCTGGTGACTAATTCAGAACATCCTATCTACTGCCTAGCAACACCCTGGTGACTAATTCAGAACATCCGAGGTACTGCCTAGCAACACCCTGGTGACTAATTCAGAACATCCTATCTACTGCCTAGCAATACCCTGGTGACTAATTCAGAACATCCTATCTACTGCCTAGCAACACCCTGGTGACTAATTCAGAACATCCTATCTACTGCCTAGCAACACCCTGGTGACTAATTCAGAACATCCGAGGTACTGCCTAGCAACACCCTGGTGACTAATTCAGAACGTCCTATCTACTGCCTAGCAACACCCTGGTGACTAATTCAGAACATCCTATCTACTGCCTAGCAACACCCTGGTGACTAATTCAGAACATCTTAGGTACTGCCTAGCAACACCCTTGTGACTAATTCAGAACGTCCTATCTATTGCCTAGAAACACCCTGGAGGCTAATTCAGAACATCCTAGGTACTGCTTATCAACACCCTGGTGACTAATTCAGAACAACCTAGCTACTGCCTAGTATCACCATGGCAACCACTGTATATTCTAATATGTTAATATTCTAGCAACCACTCAGCAACAGTCTGGGATCCAGTCAGAATATTCTAGCAACCATTCAGAACACCTTAGCAACACCTTGGTGAACATTCAGAAGACCCTAGCATCTGCCTAGTAACAACCTGACAACCATTCAGAACATTCTACCACCTAGCATCACCCTTGCGACCATTCAGAACACCCTAACAATACCCTGGCAACCACTCAGAGCACCCTAGTAACCGCTTAGCAACAACCTGGCAACCACCTACACTTTTTTTCATAATAAAATAAAACATGTAGCTGTAGTTTGCCTTTTTTGCCTAAATTAAAATGGAATTGTCCAATTTGTTTTCTACACACACACACACACACACACACACACACACACACACACACACACACACACACACACACACACAGAGAGAGAGAGAGAGATACATGAGCAGAAACGGGGAATTTCATTACACAATCACAAACACATGCAGATAATAAACACACAGTAAAATATTGTAAATCATTTTCCATTTTTCCACATAAAAAAGCAAAAGCAACATAAAAACAAGCCAAAAAATGCATTAATTCTGCTCCAAAGTGCAGTGGTCCAGCAAGAAGGTTAATGTTTCTGCTCATCTAGATTGCTGTCAGTCGAGAGGGAAATGCGTTTCAAACGACTGTAAATGAAAGCTGTCACATCCACTGGAGCTCAGAGGGACGTCAGACAGACAGACAGACAGAGTGACACGGCTGAGAGATAGACGCCTCTGCTCATCTGTTACACTGATGCACGCGCTTACTTAAAGCAACATTATAGCATAATGGACGTAGTACTTTTGCAATAAAACCCTGATTATCATTGCAAAAGAAAGAAAGAAAGAAAGAAAGAAAGAAAGAAAGAAAGAAAGAAAGAAAGAAAGAAAGAAAGAAAGAAAGAAAGAAAGAAAGAAAAAGAAACTCAGCGTCATTAAAATAAATCCTTCAAAACAATAAAGTTGTGAATCAATGAGATCTCAGGGATGATGATGAGGCCCTTATTCTGAAGTTAAGCGTGTCTGTGAACTCATGGAAACGGTTACAGCAGCTGTTCTGTGCTGATGAAGTCCAGCCAAGAAACATCAGCAGAAACGACTGTGTGGGTGTTGTGTCTAGTGCTCTGGACGCTCCTCAGACCTGTACACCTCATGCACTTAATGAATGTATACTTCAAATCTTAAACGCATAAAAAAAAAACTTAAAAAAAACTGTACTTGCAGATAATATAATAGAAATGAAATACAAGGCCACACTTAAGGACACTTTTAAAAAGTGCACTTTGAAATAATGTCAAATTAAAAGTGTAATAACACTTTATTTAATGCATTATAAAGGTATTAATAATGTACATTATAATGCATTATATCTTTTCATAAATTATTGTTAAAAAGTTCAAATGCACTATAATATTCACAGATTCCTTGTTGCATCTGAAAGTGTTTGTTTGTCATGTTTTAATGCATTATACTTTCTAGTATAATGTATTATAACTGGTTATGATTATTCATTAGATCAATGCATTTTAAGGTGCATAATTATACTTTTATAATGCATTATACATAAAGGCTTTACGTGTTTTACTTTAAAGTACATTTTAAATCAATGCTTTTGTCTTATGTACAATTAAATTATATGTATATATGTACAACTATTATTTCTTAAATAGAAATAATTATGAAATTACATAGATATAGTGGGTCAAAAAAACTCTAAATTTCAGCTAATTGCCTTTAACATCAATTTAAGCTATAATAAATTTTAATTTAACTGCAAATAACATATCAATAAGTGTCTGAATACACCGCATTCAGTTTGTATTTAAGTATAATAAGTAGCCTGCTACTTTTCCACGAGGGACATTCGCTGGGACTGTTTGAGGCGTTTGATTTTTAAGCTGAAGTGTGTCATCTTCAGGATAGTTTCTAGTGTGTCAGTTTAATGTCACTGGTAGTGAGACACTGTGTCAAACATTGATCTGTTCATTTGAGGCGCTCAAAATGTCAACTTTCGATTCAAACAATCACATGGGATTAGGGCGGGACTCTACGTTTTTCTGACCAAGTTATTTTTGCATGACACACCTTACCTTACTTTTCAGAGCTCCATACAACATTCTCCTGCATGACCCGCTCACAAATACATCTCTGTCTGAGCAAAGGTCAGATTCTTTCTCCGGAGCTCCTCCTTCCATCAGCGGTCATTATCCGCGGCTGTCAGGGGCTCGTTTAATGTCATCTCACCTGACAGCTCGCGGACAGGTGCCAGCAGACAGCAGAAAATGAGGAGCAATCGATACAAAACACATCCTACTGTGACAAAGTATCCAATTTATTAGCAAATATAGCTGGTTTAAAGGAGAAATGTTTTGAATACAAGAAGTCCCTCGCCAGAGCAGATAAAATCAGTCCAAACAAGATGCTTGCTTTTGACACCTGTCCAGGAATGATTTGTTCTTCGCGCGCAATGCGGCATCAATCCCACAAATCCCTCTGGAAGACAAAAGTTCCACTGGGATGCGGCTCAGATTGGATTACCGCTCCACACGGGACTTGAGTGATGTCATCATTCCAGGCTGCTTTGATCAGGAACGCTCTGGCTTTCATTTTCCAGCAGAGGCAGTTGACAAAAAAGAGCTGTTCGTTACCAGATGCACTTCAAAATAAAGGTTCCAGCTCGAACCAAGAAGGGTCTTCCAGCCCAATGCCAGTGAGAGTGTATTATTCTATTCAGTTCAAATCACATTTATTTGTATAGCGCTTTGCACAATGCATGTATTTCAGAAATGTACATATACAAATCACGCAGTTAGCTAACATTGTGTATTATTGTAGGCAGAGACAATGAGCTCACTGCAATAATTATTACAAGTTGTGAACATAATGATTACAATATATAAAACATTTAGCATTGGTGCAAGTTGATTCAGAGTTTGCGTCATCTAGCAGAAGCTGGAGTCGTCTCTTCACAGGTGTTGAGGCATCTGAAGTCTTCATAAGAGGCTGGATCCAGACTGGAGCTGGAGTAGTCTCTAGTTATCTCAAGATGGGAACAGAAAAAAACAGAAAAGCAAATGGAAAGTAATTTATGCTGTTCATAACATTTCAAGCAAAGATAATCATGTGCATTTGATCTGATATAACTGGAGTACAAGGTTATGAGATGCATTATGTGTATGCTTGGCTAAAGAGATGCGTCTTTAATCTAGGTTTCAACTTGGAGAGTGAGTCTGAGCCCCGAGCATTATCAGGAAGACTGTTCCAGAGTTTAGGAGCCAAATGTGAAAACACTCTCCCTCTGTCATGAGTGGGTGCTATATAAGTAATCGCACTCTAGAACACTAGAAAACTAGGTCACACAGGTCTGGAGCTATTGACTCTGCAGAAAGTGGGTGACTTCTGCGCACTGTGACCCTCAGCATGTGCTGACCACGCTCTGTGATTTTACGTGGCCTATCACTTCATGACTGAGCTGCTGTTGTTCCCAATCGCTTCCACTTTGTTATAATCCCACTAACAGTGGAATATTTAGCAGTGAGGAAATTTCAGGAATGGACTTATTGCACAGGTGGCAACCTATCACGGTACCACGCTTGAGTTCACTGAGCTCCTGAGAGCAACCCATTCTTTCACAAATGTGTGTAGAAGCATCTGCATGCCTAGTGCTTGATTTTATATTGGCGGGGTGTCCCAGTACTTTTGGCAATATAGTGTATATTGAGAGTAACTCAGATTCTTGCGGCACTCCATAATTCATTGACGTTATCTTAGATTGTTTAAATAGACAAAATGGTAGCGTTCTGATCGGTGCGATCTAAACCACTTTAATGCCTGTCCCCGAATAACAGTGTAATTTTGTAGGTGATCTAAGAGTATGCTGTGATCTATAGTGTTGAACGCAGCACTAAGATCAAGTAAACTAGTATTGAGACATAAATAGAAGATTTTAAATGGGTCTAGAGAAAATGATGACATGGCACAATACAGCAAATTTCAGCAGTACGCAGTATGCATGTTACAAGATACTGATAAGTGACATCACTTTGCGGTAGACTATCTATATAAGTAGGATTGGTTCCATGCAATATAATTAAATCTAGTGTATGATTAAAAACGATGAGTGGGTTTCATCTTTAACCCAAAATGAGTTTAGTACATCTGTAAACACAAGCCGGAGAAGCTGTCGCTGTCCACCAGGCGTCGGAGGAGTCAGAGGGCCATCCACTGAGGGGTATCCAGCGCCACCACCAGGCACAAACTCACCCAGTTCACCCAGCTGGTGGAGGCCTGGATGGCAGTGCGTTTTGAACCGGACCAAGATTTTTTTTTTCCTCTCTCGTCTCGGTCTCTCCCCATTCTTCCGTCACCCTTTCTCTGTGGCAAGCAGGGTGAGGGCGAGAGCCATGGGAGCGGAGCGAGGTTGGTGGTGCGAGTGCTAATGAGCATCACCTGCACACACACCAGTCTCACGGAGGAGCTCCTGAAGGATCATAGGAGGAGTAACGACTCCAAGGCGAGAGAGGACCAGGTCTGGAGTTTAAATTGTGTTTTATTTGCGTACCGACATGGTTGACAGCTGCTAATGCATAATTACCATTTTAGGTTGCCTAACTGTGATACTGTACAATATTTCAATTTGAACTGAATGGCAGTTTCAGAGCAGAGCACTAAATAAAGTGCAATAATGCTATTAAAATAATTAAAAAAAAATTATATTTAATGGTCACACTATGTACAGTGTGAGCACCAAACCAAATCTCCAGGTGCTCTCAAGAGAACCAGACTGAAAAACGTATAGTGCACCCCTGAATATATAAAAAGAAAGAACAGAGCCTCTTCTTTTAAACCAAAAAAAAAAAAAAAAAAAAACCACTTGGGTGTTGTGGGTAAGTTTCATTAAAAAAAGCGACATTTTGAACAAAAAGCTGAGAAAATCACATTTTCTCACTAAGTCTACAATGTGTGTCAGCAATGCTTCTATCACTTGTCTCTGCTTCGTCTTCGTCTGTGTTTTGATCCAGTGATTCTGTAGAAGATGTGTAATAGCGCCCCCTACCGTATAACAGTGAAAACATGGATTTCCAGAAATGTACCTCAATGGCAGGGAAAGAGTTAAGAATGCGATAGTCTTTACCTTTGCAGATCAGAGTTCACCAAACATGAACTTCGGAAAGCAGCTAAATTCACATGAGCTTTGCTACTTTTTTTGACTCTAGCATCTGCATGTGTATGAATGGAGGTCAATGTAACGTAAAGTGTTGCTCATTTAATCTGAAGAATGTTATGTCAGTAACTTAATGGAGTTCTCAGGTATGTTTCACTTCATTGTCAGTTTTGTCTCAGATTTTTCAAGTCAAACTGTAGTAGATGCTGGTATCTTGGTAAACCGGAGCACAGTTTGAGACATTGTTGAGAAACATGTCAGACTACCCGGCTCTTTTTCTCAGGAGAAACAAATGAGATATTAAAGAGATATGATTTATGATCTTTCTGATTAAGTGTCCTAAACTGTGAAAGATGGCTCTGGAAAGAAAGATGAATCCAGGGATGACGTATTATCTAGTGTATGATTAAAAGGCCAAAACACATAAATGAGTTGCTTTTTATCACTTCCTCTTCCATCGCTCTTCCAGTGGTCTATTTTGCAGGCTATTTATTTGGGTTTAGCTTCTCAATGTTTGGGAGTTTTATAGATTTAGGAACAAACAAAGGTATCTCTTTCCCTGTTATAAGACACAAAATCACTGGTAATATACACTCATCTAAAGGATCATTAGGAACACCTGTTCAATTTCTCATGAATGCAATTATCTAATCAACCAATCACATGGCAGTGGCTTCAATGCATTTAGGGGTGTGGTCCTGGTCAAGACATTCTCCTGAACTCCAAACTGAATGTCAGAATGGGAAAGAAAGGTGATTTAAGCAATTTTGAGCGTGGCATGGTTGTTGGTGCCAGACGGGCCGGTCTGAGTATTTCACAATCTGCTCAGTTACTGGGATTTTCACACACAACCATTTCTAGGGTTTACAAAGAATGGTGTGAAAAGGGAAAAACAAAAAAAAGGGGATGTTTTATTGGCACATTTTAGGCCCCTTAGTGCCAATTGGGCATCGTTTAAATGCCACGGCCTACCTGAGCATTGTTTCTGACCATGTCCATCCCTTTATGACCACCCATTCTCTGATGGCTACTTCCAGCAGGATAATGCACCATGTCACAAAGCTCCAATCATTTCAAATTGGATTCTTGAACATGACAATGAGTTCACTGTACTAAAATGGCCCCCACAGTCACCAGATCTCAACCCAATAGAGCATCTTTGGGATGTGGTGGAACGGGAGCTTCGTGCCCTGGATGTGCATCCCACAAATCTCCATCAACTGCAAGATGCCATCCTATCAATATGGGCCAACATTTCTAAAGAATGCTTTCAGCACCTTGTTGAATCAATGCCACGTAGAATTAAGGCAGTTCTGAAGGCGAAAGGGGGTCAAACACAGTATTAGTATGGTGTTCCTAATAATCCTTTAGGTGAGTGTAATTGAATAATATCCACAGATCTGCTGTCTCAACAGTCTGAGCTAGGGTTAGCATTTGCTCTGAGCTCTTGACTCCAGCGTTTGTCTTTGATTTGACATTACCTCCAGTGTCTCCAGGCCGCGATGACTCCGTGCCGGCCACGATTGTCCTGCGGTGCGGTACGAGGGTGACTTATGGCTGCTGTGAAGAGGCTGGAGGGAGAGCGGTGTGCGAACACCTTCACGGTCAGCAGTCATGACTGTGAGCCACAGCGGGTCTGGAGGACGTCCAGGACGCTTCTGTTTGTAGGGGGAATTGCATCATATAATGTCCAATGGAGACGTATCAAATGCATATTAAGGCTTTTTTTGATGGAGAAGACCACCAGTGATTGACGGAATTGGATGAGAGGACGACGTCACTGTTTTCTACAGGGAAATAAGTGAATTTTTGCTTAAAGCGTGCAAGCAAAATGATCTGCTAACGGGGGAAGAAAAATAATCTATAAATATAATATAAAATACAATAAAATGTTTGAATTAAGATTATAATTTTTTTTTTTTTATTGTCATACGGTAAATGCATCTTGATTTAAGAATTTTTAGATATTTGGACTGGAAACAAGACAAAAATACTAAGCAAGAAAAGCATTTTTTGCAGTGTGATTCCAAACTGCACAACACCCATCAGATGCAGAATTTCCACCTACTCTATATCTTCAGGATTTTGTCACAGCAATGCAAAAATAATGCAAAAATACTGCCAAAAATGTTAAAGCTAAATTGCATGTTTTGTAATTATTATAGGGGTCCGCCTCCTGAGAAAGGCCCATGCACTGGAGTGAGAGTGAGTGCAGTGAAGGCCTGCATGACCCTGTGTTCAGTCAGCTGTAAAATGAGCTGCAGCCAGAAACCTGCTGGTAATGAGAAGTGGCGTGTCGTTCAATGTAACCTCGGGAACCTCTTCTATAAATACCTTCTATAAATACAGCACCTTAGTTAGGCTCGTGCAATGCTTTCTGAAAAGGTCATCTGTTGCCAGTTTCGGGCGTCCAGCCTGCATCTTTAAGTCACATCTTTAAGTTTGAGCAGCTCACCTGGTCACAAGTCTGTTTATTCCCGTGGCATTTTATTCCCGATCCGTCAGCACATGGAGCCGCTCGTACATGGTCACCGCTGGGGGTGAAAAGCTTCTGTGTGCTGTTAATTACTTCCCTAAAGGGTTCGCATGTGCTCGACCCAGAGCCATATTTCATCATGTCAACACCCGTGCAACATGCCAAAGCAGTTTAGGAACACAACAGTGACTCGGTAGTAAAAGCACTGACCATGCATGCCTGCTAATAGCACGTCATAGTGCATGTTAGGGTGAATCTCTGGTGTGAACTGTACACAGACCGCCTCCTGTCTGAAATACAACATCCGCTTTCTGAAACAGCCAACTGAGGCATTTTGAACTTCCAGAAGATAGGATTATTCTGCTGCTGTCTTCTGATTGGCTGTTCCAGAGGTGGCGAAATGTAATTTATTGAAGCTACATTTTCAGCATCATTACTCCAGTGTTCAGAAATCATTCCAATATTCTGATTTGCTCAAGTATCATACAGTTGTGGTCAGAATGATTAGCCCCCTTGGTAAATATGATCAAAGATGCATTGTTTATCCTTTTGAGCTTTCATACAAAAAAATGCACAAATATCTAACCTTTCATTGATGTAAAATAATTGAAAGTGGGGGTGTCACATCATGAAATAAATGTTTTTCTCCAAAACACGTTGGACACAATTATTGACCCCCCTAGAATTTTAATATCCCCCATTCATTTTTACATGTTTTAGCACATCAGGGTGACTAGGAGCATTAAATTGTCCAGCCATGACTTCCTGTTCCACAGGAGTACAAATATGAGGACACATAAAGGCCAAATCCCCTTAATCATCATCACAATGAGTAAAAGCACAGAATATAGTTCAGCAAAAGATTGTTGAGCTTCACAAAATCAGCTAAAGCATTGAAAATCCCATTTCCATCATCAGGGCAAGAATTAAGAAGATCCGATCAACTAAAGATGTAATGAATCTGGAGGAGGGCGTGTGTGTATGTCGTCCTAATGCCCGGCGAGGAGGAGAGTTTGAGTGGACAAAGACTCTCCGAGATCACAGATGGAGAATCCAGAGATTAGTTGAGTCTTGGGGTCAGAAAGATCGTCAGAAAAACATAATCAAACAGCCCCTACATCACCACATGTTTGGGAGGGTTCGCTCATCCAGAAACAAACTCCAGCAGATTCAGTGTCAGACACGACTGGAGCTTCAGGCGGACCTGGTTCTGTGCTCAGATCAAACTAAAACAAGAGCTTTTTGGCAGCAAACCCACCAGATGGGATAAAAAGAACCCCATGCCCACAGTTAAATACACCGCTGGATCTTTAATGTTATGACCTATTTTTTTGTTGGAGGTCCTGGACTTCTTGTTCAGACACATGGCATCATGGACAGATAAAACATCAAAACCTGACGGCCTCTGGAAACCTAGGCCGTGGTTGGATCTTCCATCAGTACAATGATCCAAAACAAACACGAAAAATCAACACACAAATGTGTGACTGAGCACAAAATGAAGCTTCTGCCATGGCCGTCCCAGTCCCTGACCTGAGCCCTATAGAGAATGAGTGATGACCTGAAGAGAAGAGCTGGGAATCTGAAGGATCTGGAGAGATTCTGTAGTGAGGAATGGGCTCTGATCTCCCAACTCATCAGGCATCAGAGAAGAAGAATCAGAGCTGTTATCCTGGGGGAAGGACGTTGTAATAATCCGGTGCCAATAACTGTGGCCAACGTGAACTAGAGAAAAGCATTTATTTCATAATGAGAATTTCCCCCCACTTTTAATTGTTTTATTTCAATGAAATGTTACAATTTTTTAAAATCAAAAATCAAAAAGATTAACAATGCAGATTTATTTTTACAGGCTTCTTTGTTCATATTTACCAAGGGGGGCAATAATTATGTCCACAACTGTAGATGCTTAATTATCAATATTTACTGCTGTTTTATAAAAGCTCACTTGAAGAGTGAGCAGCTTCAAGTACCTGGGAGTAAACATCTCCGAGGACCTGACCTGGACTGCTCACATTCAGACACAGGTGAAAAAAGCCAGGCAAAGACTGTACCACCTGCGCCAGCTGAGGAAATTCAGGGTTTCACCAGCTATCCTGAAAACTTTCTATTTAGGGGCGATAGAAAGTGTATTAACTCAGTGCATCACAGCATGGTATGGGAACAGCACCAGTCATGACTGCAAAGCCCTGCAAAGAGTCGTGCGCTTATCCGAGCGTATCTCAGGGTCAGCTCTCTCGTCTCTGCAGGACGTCTACACCAAACGCTGCAAAGGTAGAGCTACTAAGATCATCAGGGACTCTAATCACCCTGCAAACCCTCATTTCACGCTGCTGCCATCTGGTAAGCGCTTCCGAAGCCTGATGGCCAAAACTGAGAGACTCAGGAGGAGCTTCTTCCCCCAGGCCATCAGACTCCTGAACTCAGTCACTTAACATCACGTGACTTCACGTCAGGATAAACATCGATACACTGACATTGCACTGCACTTTCTGTTCTCGTTGTTACTGTGTAACAACCTGTTATAAACCTGTTTGCACATTATACTTTATACATTTGTTAACCACATATTTATAAGTCTACAGTTTACTCACTGCACAGTCTACTTCAATTATTTTATTCCACTTTATCCTTATTTGTTACCTTTTTTTTTTCTCTTGACTTGATTATTTATAATTCTACAGATATAGACATATATATATATATATATATATATATATATATATATATATATATATATATATATATATTTTATAGTATCCTATTTCTATATAATTTCCTCCTTGTGTTTTTAACTGTGAATTTGCACTGTCCATGGAGCGGACCTGTTTACATTTCACTGCCGGTTGTATATTCTGTATATAACTGTGTATGTGACAAATAAAACTCTTGAATCTTGAATCTTGAATCTTGAATCAATACGGCTCTTGAGGTCACGATGTACTGTTTACTATACAACACAGCCTCTTGATAACTAGTGCATGAGTAACTATTTAGAATTTAGAATTCTGAGATGATTTTTGGACAATGTTCACACTGCAAAAAATGTGAATGTATTTTCTAGGCAATAAATCAAAATTTAAAACATTTAAAAAAGCTAAATTGTCTGCCAATGGGGTAAAAAAAAAAATTATATTAATTCAAACAGAGAGAAGATTATTTTTCTTACCCCATTGGCAAATATTTTAGCTTGCTTTTGTTTTTTCCCCAGAAAGCAAGACATAATATCTTACGGCATTTCACTACTTTAGCAAATGCATCTTGATTTAAGAATTTTTAGATATTTGGACTGGAAACAAGACAAAAATACTTTTTTACAGTGCATGAATTATTTTGAAATGTGTGTATCAGCCAGTTTAGTGCAGCCTTAAGCATCACATGACATACTCAGATTGAAATGTTGTCCAATCCCCTTGTGCCTAGAAAATACATTCACTCCAGCACAGCTCGTTTCCACGCGCTTTGGCTCTCGAGGGCCCGTGGGCAATCCTCTGTAGCCGGTCGGCCCTCGGGGGCCCCGGTCCTGTTAACCCTCACCCCAACAACCTGATCCAATTAGCCTCATTCTACATGGATCTCCACGCTGAAATCGACACATCACAGAACGCTTATCAATTATTATTCATATTGATTATGCAGCCTGTTTCAGCTCAAGGGGAAGCTCGTATTGATTCGACAAAATTAGCCAGAACAAAAGAAGGATGATTGAGCTAGACACCTCGCATCAAGAGGGATATCGCTGAGTGTCTTAATACGGCTAAAGGCTGAGAAATGCACGAGAGCATGCGCATAATGAGCTAACGCAGCTGTAAAAGTGGACTGAGTGAGTGTGTGTGAAGGGTGAGAGGTTGGGCTGTCAGAGTTTGATCCGCTGTCTTTATCCCTGACCTGAAGCACACGGTGTACTCTGGATTCTGACCCACTTCTGACCGGTTGACCCTCGGAATCTCTTCAGCACCGTGCATCCTTGACCCTGCAGACCCTTTTGAAAATGAAATGCGATCACATCAAACATCACTCGGCCTCGCTCCACAGGCTCTCATTAGAGTCTGGGAAAACTGTCTGCCTCCCACATGAAATATTTACACCTCACGCAAGAGTAAATAAGTCATGAAAACAGAGGCGATGTACAACGAGAGACCGGGAGAGAAGAGAAGGTCAGACGTTCACTCACAGCCGAGAGCTTAAGGGACAAACGGACAATCTGATGTAACGGGAACTGCTGCTGGATCTGAACTACCACTACCAGTTTGATGCTTTTGAAAGAAGTCTCTTCAGCACAGCATTTGTTTGATCAATTTACATTAAAAACAGTGAAAAAGCACTATAGTTTAAAACAGCTGTGAATATATAGTAAAGTGTAATTTATTCCTGTGATCAAAGCTGAATTCATCATCATCACTCCAGTCTTCAGTGTCACATGTTTGTAGAAACCGTCATACATTTCATTTTTCAGGATTCTTTGATGAATAGAAACGTTTATTATTATATCATGAATTCTGTCTCACCTACTATTTGTAAACAGTACACCGGATCTATTGGATGCTAGTATTCCATAGCTCGTATCTGATAAATCTGGCCTTTTCCCTGTGGATTGGCAGCAGCTGATGGGTAATTCAGCTTAAAGACACAAGCAACAGCGTCCCTGTCTTTAGAGAACTCCAGAGCAGTCATTGATAATTAGGGTTCTTTCTTTGATTTCCACAGAAAAAAAAAGGAAATGGATCCTCCTCCCCAAGCATCCCGTGGGGTTTTATTTTGTGGACATCATTTTTTTGGGTCAGCGAGTTAATGCTAAAAATATGTCCTGCCAAGACCCCTCCATTTATCTGGGTGGGTATTGTGTGTCAGGCTCAGCGTGTGTGATTCTCAGCGGGACTCTCCTCTGCGACGGAAGGCAGCACTTACTGCTGAAGTTAGGTATTATCTGTGCTGCGATCGGCCTCTGTCTCTACGTTTCGCTGCACACTGCCGTGACTCCAGCAGTAATTAGACAGCCAGCGTGACACACCGCACTCATCTCTCTGTCAGGCCATTCCTGCTCATTGTGGAGTAATCAGTGACATTCTGTGCCCTGTACGCCCTTTTACCTATGCTTTTGAATAGCAAAGGATTATTTGCAAAGACTAGAACTAGTGCTGACTAGTAATGTGATCAGACCTCTAGCACTGAGTGTTAAAGTTGAGTGTGTGAGTGCAGTGTTTGTGCTGCTACTTTACATAATTTACATACTTTGCATAATTTTCACCTGTTGGTTGAATAAACAGTTCAAACCCCACAGACGCACATCTACAGACTAGAAGACCACAGAAACATGAGGGTGCAGGACTCTTGAACACCAGACAGGAAGAAAACACCTAGCAACCACTCACAAGTCCCTAGCAACCTCCTAGCAACACCCTGGCAACCATTCAAATCACCCTAGCAACACCCTGAAAACTGCATAGCAACACCATGGACACCACTCTGAACACACCAGCAACCACAAAGAGCACATGGACAACCACACAGAACACCCTAGAAACGACCTAGCAACACCCAGGCAAAAATTCTGAACACTACAGCAACCACCTAGAAACACATTGGCAACCACTCAGAACACCTTAGAAACCATCTAGCAACACCCTGTTAGCCATTCAAGAAACCCTAAAAACCACCTAGCAACACTTTGGCAACCATTAAGAAAACCATAACAATTGCCTATCAACCATTTAGAACACACTGGCAGCCAGTCAAAACGTCCTAGCAACACCCTGGCAACCACTCTGAAAATCCAAGTAACCACCTAGAAACACACTGGCAGTCACTTAGAACATCATGGCAATGTGTCGGGAGACCCTAGCAACAAACTAGCAACTGTCTAGAAACCACTCATAACAACCACTTAGGAACACTCTGGGAATCATTCAAAACACACACCCTAGCAACCCCTCAGTACATCCTAGCAACCTTCTGGTAAACACCCTGTCAACCACTCTGAACACTCTAGCAACCACCTAGCACTGACAATTACTTATAACACCCTAACAACCCTAGCAACACTCTGGAAACCATTCAGAACACACACCCTAGCAACATCCTAGCAACACCATGGCAACCTCTCTGAACACCCAAGCAACCACCTAGCTCAAAACACCATAGGAACTGCCTAGTAACTCCTAATAACACTCTAACAACCACTTAGCAACACCATGGACACTATTCAGAACACACACCCTAGCAACCTCTCTGAACACCCTAGCAACACCCTGGCAACCACTCTGAACACCCAAGCAACCACCTAGTAATGTACCAGCAATCACTCAGAACACCATAGAAACTGCCTAGTAACCCCTTATAACACCCTAACAACCACTTAGCAACACCCTGGAAACCATTCAGAACACACACTCTAGCAACCTCTCAGAGCACCCTAGCAACATCCTGGCAACCACTCTGAATACCCAAGCAACAACCTAGCAACGTACCAGCAATCACTCAGAACACCATAGAAACTGCCTAGTAACCCCTTATAACACCCTAACAACCACTTAGCAACACCCTGGAAACCATTCAGAACACACACTCTAGCAACCACTCAGAAAATCTTAGCAACACCTTGGCAACCACTCTGAATACCCAAGCAACCACCTAGCAACACAATGGCACTCAGAATAGGAATGACTCAGGACACCCTAGCAACTCCCTGACAACCACTCAGAACATCCTAGCAACCACACAGTAACTGTTAATCAAGTGGCCAGTGATAAAGAGTGTCAGTAAGGTTTGATTTGATGCTGTGGGTTGTCTGAGATGGTCCGAGGTGAATCAGGGCCACACACGCAGTGACACCACAGGCAAAAACACTCCCATCACACACTGACTGTCATTTCCCCCACACACACTCCAGTGCTGACTCAAGCTGAGTGCTTCTGCCGAGCTCTCGCTGTCCCTGGAGAAATCGCTTACAGTCTGACTGTACAGATCTTACTGTAACAGGCGCAAAGGCCACGATCTTTAGACCACCGTTTAAAGTTCAGAAAAGAAAACTTTGTGGCTGCCAAAAGCTCAGAGAGCCTATGAGGATTCAGGTCATGACTGAATGTATTCATGAATGCAGTGCTGAAATCTGTATTGTCTTGTGTCTTCTGTCCTTGAGAGATGTTTTGTGTTCGGGGTGTGGTGTTCAGATCCAGGCACTTCGGTCTAGTCTGGTTTCGGTTTTTGTGTCGGGATTTGGACATTCATGCTCCGAGTGTTTGTCTTGGGTAGTTTTTGTTTGTCTTGTTTTATTTTATTTTATTATTATTATTAAAACCCATTCCTCTGAGCCCTCACCTCATCCCTTACCTCAAACTCGGCAGAGTAACACTATTAAGACAACAAGCGTATCATTGTTTCAGAGTTCACCGAAGTTAGCCAATCACAGCAGTCGGCGATTACTTCCGTTTCTGCAAGAGGTCACGCCCCTTAAAATGTAGAGTGAAAACAATTATTTATTTATTTTTTACAAATATTGGAACCTTTTTTTTTCGGTATAAATCCTAATTTTTAAATTCCCTGATATCCCCACGTGTTATGTGTAGTGTCCTATCCACTGAAACACACAGTGCTTGTCATGTGATCTGTAGGAGCTTTGTGTTTTTAGGGGAGGTGAAGGCACAGAAGGAGGATCACATCCCATGTCCTCTCCGACCCATCCTGCTGCTGCTACCTTTATCTTCTGGCCTATTAACAACTGTTTCTGGGGTTTTAATTACGCCCCTGTGATCCTGAGAGAGTGGCGGCCTCATGTCATCTCTCTCCCAGGGGACGGTGTGTAATTACCAGCCCGCGCTCAGACACTACCCTCTGCTGTCATCGCCATGACGATAATCACGCCGTCTCCTCCAACATCTGTTCCCCGAGCGGCGGGTCTAAAGGCCGGAGCCTGTCAGACAAACATCCTCACCTCTCACCTTCACACGGATGCAGACAGAGACCCGACCGAACGCAGCGATTACTGCCGGAAGAAGACATGTGACCCTGATCAAACAGATCTCAGTGGTTAACAGTGCAACTCCAGCTCTAGAGCAGTCACTACAGAAAATCAGCTCAACTTCTATAGTTTTATCAAACAGGGACTGAAACTCATCAGGGCTGAAAAAGGTGACAGATACATGCATTCCTCTCTAGATTGTAAATGTGCATTTAGTTGATTTTAGCATTGAGCCAATTAAAATGACTGTATAATAATAATAATAATAATAACTAGAATGCACATTTCCTGCAGAAAATGTGAGTCGTGCTTGCAGTGGCAAAACTCGGCGCTTGGTTGCTAGGGTGTTTCTAGGTGGTTCATGGGTGGTTGCTAAGGTGTTGTTAGATGGTTGCTAAGATGTTCTTGGTGGTTGCTAGGGTGTTAGGGTGGTTGCTAGGCAGTTGCTAGGGTGTTGCTAGGCTGTTGTTAAGGTGTTGTGAGTGGTTTCTAGGCGGTTGCTGTGGTGTTATGTGTGGTTGCTAAGGCGTTGCTAGGTGGTTGCTAAGGTGTTCTGGGTGGTTGCTGTGCAGTTGCTAGGGTGTTGTGGGTGGTTGTTAGGCAGTTGCTAAGATGTTCTGGGGTTGCTAGGGTTTTCTGGGTGGTTGCTAGGGCGTTGTTAGGTGGCTGCTAAAGTGTTCTGGGCAGTTGCTAAGGTATTCTGGGTTGTTGCTAGGGTGTTGTTTGTTTCTTCTTATTATTACAAAAATATTATTTTGTTTTATTAAACTATAAATAAAATAAAAAAACAAGAAATATTTGTATATAAATATAAAATAAAAGAAAATATAATAAATAAATATAATAATAATTTTGTACTGTATAATATAAAACAATATTGTATTATATTTTATAGAACAACAGTAAAATTACAATACAAATATTTCTTAATTTCTTTGCTGTCAGACGTCAAACTACAGAGCTTTTATTTTGGTGAAAAGCGCATGGAGGCCTTAAAGGAATAGTTCCCTTCCGTCATCATGTACATCTGTTCTCCTTCCAATCAAAGTCCACACAACCAAAACTTTCAAACAGTATCAAAGAGATGGCAAAATAATCCATATGAATCCAGCGGTTTAATCCAAGTCTTCTGAAGAGGCACAGTCGCTTTATATGATGAACAGATTTGATTTAGGCTTTTATTCACATATAAACATTATAGTGAACATACATAGAGCACATCAAATATGGTAAACAGAAGCTCAAACGTGCCTGACGCGTGAGATCCAGTGAGGTTTGTTTTCATGAACAGAAAAGCATAAACTGATCAATTAAAGCTAAAGGAAGTGCTTGAATAGCTCAATCCCGCAGTCATGAGCCCGTGCTGCATGTGAAGACAGAAAGCACACATCATTTCACCAAAGCTGTTCCCAGCATGCATTTAAATGCACCTATCAGCATAACTCATATAGGATAACTGTCAATACAGCTTTTGACTTATTCATGTCATATCAGTTTCATAACGCTCGACACATGTGACTGACGGCTCTCAATATACTGCGCTAGCGATTGTGCTGCAAGTGTACGGGATCAAAAGTTTTCCCTGCAAAATACAAAATAAATAAAGTCGGAGAGCCGACCAAAAGAACCATATATACACTGCTGATAAAAAATGCATGAGCTTTTGAAAAGTGTCCGAGTGCAGAAACTTTGGGAATTAAGAGGGAATGGAGAAAGCGAAACACAGAAAGCCATCTGCGGTGAGAGGATGAGGACCAGCGCTTGATCTGTCAAGGGAACATTACATTTGATCATATTTACATTTCTTAAAGCAACTGTGATTTTACTATGGTTAAAAGATAAAAGTTTCTGAATCTGGTTCTGTTGGCTGGTGTTAAAGTGCTCCTATTATGCTTTTTGGGACATTCCCTTTCATGTGGTGTGTGATAGAGCTGTTTGTGAAGGTAAAAGCTCTGCAAAGAGTAAAGAGTTTGTGTCTCCTATAAGAAAGAATCGATTCTGAACTGAAATGAGTCGTCAGTAATTGAGTCTCACTTCCTGTTGAACCTGTGCAGGTTTGTAACTCATTTGCATAATGCCCACCTCTGGTCTTGATTGGCTGAATGCGTCTCTTTGCCCTGCCCTCAAACACTGTAGTTAATTTGCATAATGCCGGCCCCTGGTCTTGATTGGCTGAACAGCGTCTCTTTGCCCCGCCCTCAAACACTGTAGTTCATTTGCATAATGCCGGCCCCTGGTCTTGATTGGCTGAACAGCGTCTCTTTGCCCCGCCCTCAAACACTGTAGTTCATTTGCATAATGCCCACCTCTGGTCTTGATTGGCTGAACAGTGTCTCTTTGCCCCATCCTCACACACTGTAGTTAATTTGCATAATGCCCGCCTCTGGTCTTGATTGGCTGAACAGCGTCTCTTTGCCCCGCCCTCAAACACTGTAGTTAATTTGCATAATGCCCGCCTCTGGTCTTGATTGACTGAACAGCATCTCTTTGCCCCGCCCTCACACACTGTAGTTAATTTGCATAATGCCCGCCTCTGGTCTTGATTGACTGAACAGCATCTCTTTGCCCCATCCTCACACACTGTAGTTAATTTGCATAATGCCCACCTCTGGTCTTGATTGGCTGAACAGCATCTCTTTGCCCCGCCCTCACACACTGTAGTTAATTTGCATAATGCCCACCTCTGGTCTTGATTGGCTGAACAGCGTCTCTTTGCCCCGCCCTCAAACACTGTAGTTAATTTGCATAATGCCCGCCTCTGGTCTTGATTGACTGAACAGCATCTCTTTGCCCCGCCCTCACACACTGTAGTTAATTTGCATCAATAGACAGTCACTCAAGACACTCAAGACAGACAGTACCTGAACCTCACAGCGATTGGCTGTCGGCCGCGTTTTCCGCTTGATATTTGCATAGAGAAATTGATTTATTTAGTATCTAATGCGCACTAGGACTGCATTTATTTGAAATCTTTCATAACATAAATGACTTTACTGTCACTTTTGATCAATTGAATGCATCCTTGATGAATAAAAGTGTTCATTTCTTTCTTTTTATTACAAAACTTTGAATCACTGTTTTCAACATTGATAATAATCATAAATGTGTGTTGATCATCAGATCCTCATCTGAGAATGATCAGTGAAGGATCATGTGACACTGAAGACTGGAGTAATGATGATAAACTCAGCTTTGATCACAGGAATAAATCACACTTTACTGTATATTCACACAGAGAACAGCTGATCTACACTGGAGGGATATTACACTGATCTACTGGAGTTATGAGCAGATAAGCACAGCCTTGGTGATGAGCACAAGAGCATAATTACAAATTAAAAGTTGTAGTTATTCCAAACTTTTCCTCCTATTCCTCCTTCACGGCTCTCAGGCCGTCTGTTAGTTGCTTTTGTCGGCCTGATGGTCATAATATCCATATATGAGCTTGTGCTTGTGAAACACAGGCGTTCAGAGGATTCCGTCAGGAAACTCCCACATCTGACTCTGGCCTCCATCCATTGCAGACTCACTTGTCTCAGTTCATTCATTTCTCCACTCAACCCTTTTTCCTTTCTAGCAACTTTAGGCCAGATTTTCATGGGAAGTGAGGGCTCGAACGGCGAGCAGAAGACCAAATTAGGGAGCAATCAGCATCCAGATCTGTAGAGACCATAAATTCATTTCCCCTGTTTCAGTGATGAGACGCAGGAGCCGTCCAAAAACTCCTTCCCAGAGCTCCGCTGTTTGGTTTTCTGTGTGAACGGCGCTTCAGGAAACAAAAGGCCTCTGAGAAGCTGTCGAAAAACCATGAGAAGAAACTTAAACGAGGAAAATCCTCCTGATCAAAGTGACAGGGACAGCCAGGACATTTGTTTCACTTCTGAATCAGCGAGTCTGTTTTCTGAACACAGGAAGGATTTCATTTACACTCTAATCAAGTTATGAATTTCTTAAACGTTACAAAGTTCTTTAAATGTTTAAAAACAATTAATGTTAAGGCAACAATACATTTGATCATTCTGCGAACATCATGGGAACGTTGCGTTTGAATGTTCTCTTAACGTTCTGAAACAAGCTAGTGACATTTAAAAACGGAATGTTTCGGATTCAAAACATTCCATGAACGATGTATAATTAACATTTTGAGAATGTAGCCCAGATTACTTTGAACGAACATTCTATTAATGTTACTGGAAGAACGTTTGTTCATAACTTTGATAGAATGTTGCCAGAGCGTTGTGAGAGCGTTCCCTGCTGGGATTTCACATGGTCAGGCAGTCATTATCATATACTAAGAGCCTCTTCTTCACCCTGATCATCCGGTCTGGCTTTATTGTGTGATGATGAGCGTCTGACTGGACATATCCCTCGTGTGTGTGTCTGTATGTGTGGTGAATGTTCATCTGAAGGTTAGTTTAACATCATTCTCATCTTCTGCAGAGAACTTTAACTCTGTCTGTCAACCTCTAAATCCATGGAAACTCCATTGGCACAGGATGTGCATTCATTGGATTTATGTCTGCATACACTGTCTATCAGTATTAACATTTGAGACATTTCACTTTCATTAATGCCAGCACAAATTCCTCAGCACTTTGATAAAGTCGGGTTAATCTGGATTTTACTTCCATATAATCCACAGTGATGTTAAATATTGTAGATTTCTGTGTGCATCGGAAAATATCACGCAGCTCACATCATGACAGTGTTAATAAGGTCTCGCGTTTTGGAATTTATTCTTTGCAAATATTCAATAGCATTCATATCAACACTAGATCTGTTATCAGACATGGTTTGCTTAAGATTGAGTGTGTTTCCAGCTAACAGAGAACGTCCTCTCAAAGTTATGAACAAACCTTCTTCAAGTAACGCTAATTGAATCTTTGTTCAAAGTTATCTGGTTTTTAATAAAGTTCTTAAAATGTTATATATCCATCCATTCTGTAACGTAGCTGATGTGGAGCAGACGAAGACAATGATGTAGTGAACCCAAGTGCAGTTTATTTACAGTGAAAATCCAAGAACATGAAACTATGAATAAAATCCAACACGTGCAACAAACAGGAGCAAAAACTTAACTAGGCAATAAACAAAGACCTGACACATGGAAACATGAGACTGCAAAACAAGAGGCTTTAACATGAACTTGGGGAACACATGACTAAGACAACCAATGAACAACCAGAACTCATAACCACATGACAAGACAATGAACCAATCAGCCAAGGGAAGCACAAGCTAAGGGCCGTTTCTCAATACCAAGTACGCAAACTTCTGACTTGCGTCCTTGGTAGTTTAGACTTGCCAGTTTGGACTCAGGAGAACAAACTCCCGAGGACGGGATGTCCAGTGCTACTCCGGTTATCTCTGTATGGATATTTTAGGCTACAATAAAACAAAATACGTCATAAAACACCACTCTGCCTCTTTTCATTTTCATTTAAAAAAAATCTTAAACATATTAATAGCCACACAAATGTGGTTCAGGCAACGTGTACATTGATTATCTCCAATCAATGCATGTATATTTATAACAAAATGAAATATAAGACACAACCCTGCCTCTTTTCATTTACATTTAAAACAATATTAAACATATTAACAGACAATAAGTGTGCATCTATATGATTATCACTGTAATATAATTAAATATGACATAAAACACAACCCAGTCTCTTTTTGTTAAATGTCAGTTTGTGTGATCAATAATAGCCATTATAGTATGAGTAAAAGCTATAAGACGCTGTACAAGAAATAAAGCAAACAATTCAGTCAAACATATAAAGTTAAATAGCCTAAACATATAAAGTAATGAAACTTCTCTTTGCCCTCAGCCAAAACGATTTGCCAGGAAACAAATTATTCACGAGACCAAAGGTCGTCAGAAGGACTAGCCGAGGAAAGGCTGCTCTCACTGGGTTAATGAGCGCTGAGCGCCGCTGAACGACTGGATCTCACAACTCCTAAAATGTCAGATCACATTTTGAAATAGGCGCTCTCTTTATAAAAAAACCACAGATTTGAGCTTTAAACAATTACATTGAAAAAGCCTTAAAACTACATTTCGTGACACATTAACAGTTTTCTCCATCACTACTGACGCTTGCTGGTTAGTGTGAGATGCATTCTGGGATACCTGTCTGTCTCAAGTCCGCTCAAGTCACCTTCTGACGCATCCTCGATAAAAGGGGCGGATCAAGGACACATCCGGGGATTTGAACTGTCCTTGGTTGGATGTGAACTCTGAAATGGAACAGCGACTGATGACGTTTCACAAGTCCACGAGAACACAAGTACAGACAAGAACGCATAATGAGAAACGGCCATGATCACATGAGGGCGAGGAGGTCACATGACAAGAACCAGGAAACATGACTGAGGCAAAATTACAAAATAAAAGACATGCATAAACATGAAACAAAACGCCAAAACCAAACGTGACACATTCATGGAACGTTCTGAAGTTTTACAGTTGGGCGTTCGTCTAACCACTTGTTTTAGAACGTTCAGAGAACATTCAAAAGTAACGCTCCAATAATGTGTGAAGAATGATGAAACGGAATGTTTCGCATACCCTACAAAACTGGACGTTTTGAACCTTCAGAAATAAAGTTTTCATAATTTAATTAGGAACACGGCTTAGTATATATTTCTGTTTGCTGGGGTTGGGACATCCTGTGAGCGTGTCCGTCACACCGCAGGGCTCCTGTGATGGACAGATGCAGGAACAAAGGTGTTGTTTACCTGCACGTATCGTCCACCACACGGCCAATGAGAGAGTGTGTGTGTGTGTGTGTGTGTGTGTGTGTGTGTGTGTGTGTGTGTGTGTGTGTGTGTGTGTGTGTGTGTGTGTGTGTGAGATCACGGGTCAAAGCCCAACAAGCTGTGCCGGCCGAGGGCTCACACCTGCTGGGCGAGAGATGCGTCCATCCCAGGTGGAGCAGCTGCTCACTGACTCATGAAGCACAAACTTCAGTCAGGACGTGCCTTTAAAACGCCTTTGAGGACTTCTGAGACTCGTCTGCTTATGAATAAACATCCACATTCAGTGTGATCTACTCGTGATCTGACGCGTCGTGCTCTTCAGAAGATTATCAGTCAAGGTGAACATAATATGCTCTTTCATCATATTTACAGTACAGTCCCATTCCTCACAGGTGTTTATTAATGCTTTTTTTAAAAACATTTATCAGGTTTCTCATGTAGTGCCATTACATGCAGATTAGAGCTGTGATTATGAAATAAATATGCAGAGGATTTCAGGTCATTCAACAGGGAACTGAAATTTTACCTCTTTTCACTGTGTAATGAAGAAAGGGTTTCATAACAAAAGGGTAACATCTATAAATGAACTGGTTTTATTGAAGTGATATATTATTTGATATCAACCTAAATGCATTTATTTATTTCATCAAAACTAGTTATGGATTAAATCATGCACTTTACCATCATGCACTGTTCGATATCTGGGTTCGGGTCAAACTGGCCCTAACTGGATTGAATACAATCCCCCAAAAATCACACTATGAAACAAACATACAATCAGATGCAAATAACTTTTATATCAATACTTTTCACACATTACAAAGAATACATATCCTGAATTTATGATTTATAAAGATGTTTTTAAGCACTCCACCACACCTGTGGGACATTTGCGAGTAAACATTTTTAACTACACCGATCGGGCATAACATGAATTGAATTGAATTGAATTGAATTGAATTTAATATTTTATTTGTCATTACACATGTACAAGTACAGTGTAACGAAATGAGTTTGGAGCAAGCCTCCGGGCCGCAGCCGACTAGTCAGGCGCCGCCACACGCTCTCCAGAAATACAAGAATGCAGTTTAGCAAGCATTACATAGCAAACACAACAAAACATAACATAAACATAAACATGACACAGTACACGTGGTCACGTGATGGGATTTTTTGTATGGACTGGGGGAGGAGATAGATAACAGGCAGACGGTAGTAGTGATCAGGTTAGGTATTGTGTATGGTGCGAGTGAGTCTGTGAGAATGTTAGCCATAACTTCAGATGTTTTCGAGTTCAGTTCTATGGTTTGTCCTTGAAGGGAGATAAGACAGCTGCCCGGCTGCCCTGCTGGACTCCCAACCGAGAGATAGGGACCAAGTGGGGATTAGGTCAGGCAAATACAATTTATTATTTTTTAATCCATTTGATGATCTTCGGTAATTTGTCCGGATCATAATCAATCAATCAGTTCTGGTCCTCAGCGTTTCGCGTCCGGTCTGTGCAGTTTCCCTAGACATTACGTCCAGCCTCATGGCCAGACCGGTTACAGTCTGTAAAAGTTCACCGATCTGACCCCCGATGGAGCCCACTCTACCCTGCGTATCCGCAGTCCGGACTGCGTTGTTACGGTTCAGTTCCTCAATTCCTATCACTTTCTGATCTAATTCCTTCAGACGGTCACACACAGCCCCGAAGCATTCTTTAATTTCCACAGACAGCGGCTGGGTGAATTTGCTTGCAGCTGTCTTACCAATCTTCCGATAGGTCAGGGCAATCCCAAAGCCAAAGAATAGGAACCCTGCCATCAATAATCCAATCATGTATAAATCTTCCGCATCCTCCACGGACGGAGCCTCCAGGCACAGGACTTGCCAGTTGTTCCATGCGTCCCTCACGTACCCTGCGGCAAAGGTCCCGTCCGGGCAGGTGGGTTCTCCCGGGGCACCCTTCCTTAGTGAGAAAATCTTGTCGATCGCGCTGATTGACCAGTTAATCAATTCCATTTCAGTATTTTCAGGAGTCCAGCAAAGCAGCAGTCAGAGAAGAGAAGAGACGAAACACTAGACAAAACAAAACAGCGCTAGAGCACAGCGGGAGCAGAGAGAAAACACGTCTGCACGGATAGAAGGACAGATCAGGAACTTATGACCAACTTATGACCAACTTGTGACACTGTCACTTCAGGACTAGAGGTGAAGAGCTCTGACACAACAAAGAAGTGTTGTGTATTTTGGTCTGTACAGGGTCTTTTGAATAGATGTTTATATGGATCAAACTGACCCACGAACAGCAAGATCGTATAAAATTGTTGAAACTTTGCATGCATGTTCATGACCCTCAATGACAAAAAGTCACAAAAATACAAAACATAGGTTTATTGATTTAATTTAGTTTTTAGCTTCATAGGGTAGGAAGAAAAAACCTAAAATAACAAAATATAACCTAGAAATGTTATTATTATGAGTCTGTATACTTGCTTTTGAACATTAAAATATGCGGGTCAAATTGACCCAGGAACACCACAGATGTAACTTTGTGTGTATGTCAAAACGCATCAGCTTGTTGAAACTTTGCATGCATTTCCATGAACCTAAATGAGAATAACAAACATAAATTAACTGATATTTCCGACAAATGAAGCGCAACAGTACATAAGGGTAAGAGTCATGGTCATGTTTATTTTCTGTCTTAGGTTGTGTCCGAAATCAAGATTCAAGAGTTTTATTTGTCACATACACAGTTATATACAGAATATACAACCGGCAGTGAAATGTAA
This sequence comes from Paracanthobrama guichenoti, assembly GCA_018749465.1. Lineage (NCBI taxonomy): Eukaryota > Metazoa > Chordata > Actinopteri > Cypriniformes > Gobionidae > Paracanthobrama > Paracanthobrama guichenoti. The sequence continues at coordinate 19,646,576 of CM031959.1, read as the reverse complement.
ACAGGTCCGCTCCATGGACAGTGCAAATTCACAGTTAAAAACACAAGGAGGAAATTATAATAGAAATAGGATAAAAAAATTACTATATATATATATATATATATATATATATATATATATATATATATATATATATATATATATATATATATATATATATATATATATCTGTAGAATTATAAATAATCAAGTCAAGTAGAAGAAAAAAGTAAAAAAATAAGAATAAAGAAGTGGAATAAAATAAGTGAGGTAAACTGTGCAGTGAGTAAACTGTGGACTTATAAATATGTGGTTAACAAATGTACAAAGAGTATAATGTGCAAACAGGTTTATAACAGGTTGTTACACAGTAACAACGAGAACAGAAAGTGCAGTGCAATGTCAGTGTATCGATGTTTATCCAGAAGTGAAGTCACGTGATGTTAAGTTCAGGAGTCTGATGGCCTGGGGGAAGAAGCTCCTCCTGAGTCTCTCAGTTTTGGCCATCAGGCTTCGGAAGCGCTTACCAGATGGCAGCAGCGTAAAATGAGGGTTTGCAGGGTGATTAGAGTCCTTGATGATTTTAGTAGCTCTACCTTTGCAGCGTTTGGTGTAGACGTCCTGCAGAGACGGGAGAGCTGACCCTGAGATACACTTGGATAAGCGCACGACTCTTTGCAGGGCTTTGCAGTCATGACTGGTGCTGTTCCCCTACCACGCTGTGATGCACTGAGTTAAAACACTTTCTATCGCCCCTAAATAGAAAGTTTTCAGGATAGCTGGTGAAACCCTGAATTTCCTCAGCCGGCGCAGGTGGTACAGTCTTTGCCTGGCTTTTTTCACCTGTGTCTGAATGTGAGCAGTCCAGGTCAGGTCCTCGGAGATGTTTACACCCAGGTACTTGAAGCTGCTCACTCTCTCCACTGGTGACCTGCTGATCATGAGGGGGGAGTATGTCCGTTGCTGTCTCTTCCTGAAGTCCACAATCATTTCTTTGGTCTTGCCAACATTCAGAGAGAGACAGTTGTCCTGGCACCATGATGTTAGATGCTCCACCTCGTCCAAGTATGCCGTCTCATTGTTGTTGGAAATGAGGCCCAGGACAACAGTATCATCAGCAAATTTGATGATAGAGGTGGAGCTGTGTGTGGACAAGCAGTCATGTGTGTAGAGCGAGTAGAGCAGGGGACTCAGGACACAGCCCTGTGGAGCTCCCACACTCAGGGTGATGGAGGTGGAGGTGGACTGGCCTATTCTCACCACCTGAGGCCTGCCAGTGAGGAAGTCCTCAATCCAGTGGCAGAGAGAAGAATTCAGGCTGAGATCCAGGAGTTTGGAGGTTAGCTTGATGGGAACTATGGTGTTAAAGGCTGAGCTATAGTCAATAAATAGCAGCCTTACGTAGTTCCCACTTTTGCTGTCGATGTGAGTGAGGGAGGAGTGGAGGACATGAGAGATGGCATCTTCAGTCGATCTATTGGGACGATAGGCAAACTGAAGAGGGTCCAAAGTGTCAGGAATGAAGGAGCAAATGGTGTTTCTCAGACAGCCACTGGACGGTAGTCATTTAGGCAAGAGGGTTTACTGTTCTTAGGGACAGGGATCATGGTGGATTTTTTGAAGGAGGTGGGGACCACAGATGTAGCGAGGGACTCATTAAAGATAGATGTAAACAACCCAGCGAGCTGATCAGCACAGGACCGCAGAACACGGCCTGAAATACCATCCGGCCCGGCAGCTTTCCTGGCGTCCACACGCTTGAGTGCTCTCCGAACTTCATCCTCCGAGACAGAGATCACGTGGTTGTTGCTGCTCTGAGTAATTCCCTCTGACACGTCACTTGGCGGAGTCGCGCTACCACTATTACAGTCAAAGCGAGCGTAGAAAGAGTTTAACTCATTCACAAGCGACGGATCAGCTCTGACCTCTGCAGAGGATTTAGATCCAAAAGAGCAGATGGACTCTTTTAGATGTATTTTAGATTTAGATGTATTCAGGTGTGAGGAAAGTGGCGGCATGATCCGATTTGCCAAAAGCTGGGAGTGACCGTGCTTTATAGGCGTTCTTAAACGGAGAGTAGCAATGATCCAGTGTGTTTGCTCCTCATGTAGGACAGGAGACGTGCTGGTGAAAGTTTTGCAAGACTTTCTTTAGGTTTGCTTTGTTAAAATCGCCCGCGACGATGAACGCAGCATCGGGGTGTTTGTTTATGAAGCCGCTGGTAACATCATGAAGGCCAGATAAAGCCAGCCCTGTGTCTGCCTGTGGTGGAATGTAAACGGCGGTCCGCGATGACCGAGGAAAACTCCCTCGGCAGATAGAATGGGTGGCAAATGATTGTTAAATGTTCCAGATGAGGCGAGCAGGATCGCAAGAGAATGGTGATGTTCCTGGGGTCGCACCATTTCTTGTTGATCATGAAGCATACTCCACCGCCTTTGGATTTACCGGCCTCGGCTGTTCTGTCCATCCGAAAAACAGAGAAGTTCTCCGACGGCGTCACAGCTGTGTCCGGGACCGCGGGCGTGAGCCATGTTTCAGACAAACAATAGATGTTACAGTCTCTCATGTCCCGTTGAAAACTTATCCTGGCTCTAAGATCGTCCATCTTATTCTCCAAGGATTGGACATTTGCGAGCAGAATGCTCGGGAGTGAGGGCTGAATGCCCTTTTCCTCAGTCTGTTGCGGATCCCAGCGCGTTTCCCACGGTGTTTCTTGATTCTTCGCCTTCGACTCTGGCCATTGTTCAACTCGAAGAATCTCAGATGGCCACAGAGGATCGGCGAAAGTGTCCTGAAACAGTCCAGTGTAGAGGTAACCAATGTCCAAAAGAGTTTTGCTGTCATAGCAGATCAATGCAGATGATACATTTGTCAAAATTGAGAGCAAAAGAAAGTAAAATAGTAAATAAAAGCACAGTCTTCACGGAGCGACCTGAACGGCGACCGAACACAGCGGCGCCATCTTGGAAAGTGGTGCATACTTCTCTACTATATAGTAGGCAAAAAACTGTGTGACAAAAGAAGTATGTCTGAAGTCATAGCACTCATAAAAGAGTGGACAAAAGGTATCCAGATTCTTTGTTCTGTTGATGATTATATTGTAGTTCCCCATCTTGTGTTAAAGTTGTCTTGTGTTAGTTAGTAGTGCTGTTCTCTGTGTTTACTGAAGTATCATATTTACATGCGTTCATTCTGCGTCACACATCTCTCTTGGATTATCTACACACGCTAACCCATTCAGGGAGAATGCAGGTGTTTACAGTGTGACATCTAATACTTTAAAAAAAATCATCAGAATCAGATCACTAGATACCATTACATATGGAAATATGTAAGGATAAGGATTGGCCATGATCATCAATGTCTATTGACCACGATTATTTTGTCGTCATGAGTATTTCATTATGTTCACATTAACATCAAACACAAAAAATGCTGTTCTTGGCACAAAGCAGATGAACACGCACTGTAAATAATGAGCTGTGATGATAATTACTGCCTATTATCTTCAGACTCATAATAACATTCAGCGCTGAAACATTTTGAATGTAACAAACACTAAACATGTGTCATCGGTTGTTCTGTTTGTTTTAATAACATAATGTGTAAATCATGCACATTAAAACTGAGTGGCACTACCAGAATTTAGTTATTAAAATAAGCACATGAATTTAAACTCACTTGTTGAAATAATGTAATAAGATCTGTTGCTTTTCATTTGATAGGAAATTATACTAAAACATTTTTTTTAAATGTCTTTTTAGGCACCTTTTCATGAGATTGACCATGGAGAAGATGATTTTTGTAAACTGTCTCAAGACAAGAAATCAACTTTTGTGTCTTGTGTTCTCTGACAGACAGGAATCTTAGGCCTGGTTTCACAGACAGATCTTAGATTAAGCCAGGATTAGGCCTTAGTTCACTTAGAACATTTATGTGGCTTTTATAAACGTGCCTTAGATAAAAACATTACTGGTGTGCATCTTGAGACAAAACAACTGACATATTTTAAGATATGCATTCAGTTAAAACAGCTCAAACATGCATTTTAGTCTGAGATTAGATTTAAAGAGGTCCTATAATATCCCCTCTTTATAAGATGTAATAAGTATCTGATGTCTCCAGAGTGTGCATGTGAAAATACCCCACAGATCATTTTTATAGCATGTTAAAATTGTCAGTTTTTGAGTGTGAGAAAAAAACACAGCTTTTGTGTATGTCCCTTTAAATGCAAATGAGCCGCTGCTCCCCGCCAACCCTTCAGGAAGAGGGCGTAGCTTCAAGAGCTCATGTTAGCATCTCTGGTTACCTCACGCACACACACACTGAAAATGTCAGAAACTGTTCAGCCTTTTATGATCTAACCGGAGACGGACAATGATGGAGAGACTCAAGGAGAAGAGACAACATGTAGAATGAGACGGGACGTTTCTGAAGGGATAGAGGATGAGTTTATGAGTTAACGATCTTCAGTCATTGATTAGCATATTCTGTCATGATAATCTATAAACCGCTGGTGTGGGAACTGATGAGCCAGAGAATATCTGCTGATGAAGACAGAACAGGGATAGTTTAGTTTAATTACAGTTATAACTTATGTTGTCATCTTGCTTTATGACATGCTATTGCGTTTGTGTTCGTACTGTATCAATAAATGTGAAAGACGGACGACAGCTTGAGCGACTCCCAAATGTGCTCGACTACAACAGCTCTTCCTCTTCTCAACATGTTCCCAGGGGCGGGGTTATGTAAATATTAGGGTTAGTGATGTCACTAACCCGTGAAGAAGCTCGTTGTAGTCCCTACCAGCCGTTTGTTGTAGTCCTTAAAAGGAGATTTCTGTAAAAGAAAATATCTCCCTATGCTTTGAACTTTGAGTGTCGTAACTTTGCAGATGTTGTTCATGCTCAAACAGCGACACTACACACTCACTACAGTTAAACGAGTCAAATCATAATAAAGGAAAATAACAGTGTTAATGTAGCAAAATGCATCAGTTATGAAACAAATGTAGCTCTACACACTGAAAAAAAAATTTCAGCTTAAAGTGCTTAAAGTATTTGTGCTGCCTTAATTTTAAGTTTAGTCAACTTGAAAAGTAAAATTGTGCTAATGCTGCCTTCAGGTGCTATCAGAATTATCGTAAAAGTTTCCTAGGTAAAAATTTATGGTTGTGCCATAAACTTTAAACATGGAGAACTACTGCTGTGACAGGTATGATTTATTAGTTTTTCCCCCAAAACAGCTAGATCGTCTTGTCTTGTCATTAATGTAGTGCATATTTACATATACGAGTAATCATTTGAAGTGTATTGTATGTTTAGACAGCGAAACTGGCAGATTTGGCAGAAAGCAGACTATCTGGATAGTATTGTAAATGTTTGTATGCATGTAACACGACATATAATGTTGGCTTAAATAAGATTTTCCCAATAAATAGGCAAGAATAAACCCGGTGTCCTCCATGATTCCTGTTCTTTCTGACAACAAAGCACTTGAACGCTCGTAATCACGACTTCTGAAGTGGGAATTATGATATTTCTGATTTCTGATATTTCTGACAACTTGAATATTTGAGTTGACTAAACTTAAAATGAAGGCAGCACAAACACTTAGTTTTTTAAGTTGAAACAACATTTTACAGTGGAGACAATATCCAGCTCAATTTAGTTCAAATTTTGTTCTCATAATATTTCTGAAAGTTAATCGCATTTTAAGCTCCAAAATTATCACAGTATTAAGCTTTAATACATGGTACTGTGTTAATGGTGTGTTTGGAGGACATGTACTGCGGTACACTGTAAACCCTAACACTCAAAATAATGAAACCCAACTCAAATTAAACTAATTAGTTCAAACAAATGAATTTTTATGAGTATTTAGAACTTTCTTTATCTTTTATCTGAGCTGTTTCATTGTTCTGAGTTATGAAATTATTTCTTTTAATTTAACTTAAATTTAACTGAAACTGAGCTGGGATTTCCCAGCATGCTTTGCATTGCATGACAATCAAAAGGGACAGTAAATGCTAAAATTAAGTGTTATGTTTTTTGTGCAAGATTAATGTTAAGTTGGAGATTTAGTAGTGTTTAATGTTTTGCTATGCTAGTTTAGAAGAGCTTCTGTTATGTTGGTGTTTGTAGGGTTATTATCATGTGACGAGTGGAGCATGAGCTTAGTTTGAGTACAGATTTATGTTAAATGCTGCATATTGCTGTTCTCATTCAGCAAGTGCTACGCTAATGCTATCAGAGCAATCACCAATTAGCAAGGTGGCATTTATTGAATTAGCTAGTTAAAGCTAGCCAATTTTCCACTATTAAAAATGTGAGATTATATTTTTAAGTTAAATGTATTGAAATTAATTAGATTACTCAAATATTTCAAGTTCAGAGCAACTAAAATGTATAATTGCAAAATAAAAATCTGCAAGTTCTGCTTACTTAAACTTTAAAAAAAATTTACTTAAAAAATTGCTGTTGTTTTTACTGAAAAAAAAATGTCAAAATGAAGTGAGTTTGTGCTTAAAACAAGAACAAATATCTGTCAGGGGGGTCAGAAAAATCACCTTAAATCGAAGGGATTCTGCAGTTTGTTCTCATCGTGTGTGTGTCGAGTGGAGATGGTGGACAGATGTCCCGCTCCCTCAGAGGTCAGTGATTTCCCTTCTCATGTCGGAGGAGAGAGTAAGCAGGAGGTCTGCCTGATCCCAGTCCCCCCACCTTCACAACGCATCTCTTGTGTTTATGCTTGGCCGCAGCTGATAGTTTTGGGTCAAGCGTGACTGGCGACGGGTTACTCTAAATAAATACACAGGGCTAGCCAGGAAGGAGCGGGTGCGCGGCGCGGGCCGTGATTAATCAGCAGGCAGATGCAGGGTGACTGTTTGTGTACATTCTCAGGTCCCTGCGCAGGGGACAGAATGAGGCCGAGGAGGAGGACGGCGCCACGGCTTTCTGACCGGACCGAGCCAGAGCGCCGACGGCCAGACGTGGCCACCCGAGTATGTAATGTACACATGTACTGTGTGTGTTGTTTCCTATTTTCGGCCAAAGGACAAAAAGGCCGTTGTTAATCATACAAACAATCTTTCTTTCCCTTCATGTCGTACATCAAAATGACATCGCTGACATATTACCATGCGCTGATAACAATGCGTTTCTTAGATTCCATCACGCCTGCTCCGTGAACCGCTTAGTGAAGAAAATAATGTCCTGGGATTCCTCAGATCAGAGATTAAAGGAATATTTCAGCCAAGCATGACAATTCGGTCATGGTTTACTCACCGCTAGAAGAACACTTGTTTGCTGCTATCTTTCATCATGGCTGTTTTCAGCCAATCACCTGAGCCATAAAAGTCATGTGACTAAGGATGACATCATTCTGACCTGATGACATCACCAGAATCAATCAGAGCTTGACTAGAGAAAGAAACACAGGAAACTGAGGGTTTAAATAGACATGGGCTGAATCCGAAATCGCCCCCTAAACCCTCATTCACTACTCCCTACTTTAGTCCACTAACACAGTTCACTTGAAGGAGTGAATGAAAACGAGTGCGTGAAGTCGGACAGCCGTTGTGTGTACATCAGCTGTACACTCGTTATCGTGGTGCAATGTGGGGTTGAATGAGTGCACTCAGTAACGTCCACTATGGTTTTGGACACCACTACAAATAAATAATGCCCTATTGAGGGTATAGGGGGCAATTTTGGAATCAGCCATGGTGATTGACAGCAACAGAACA